>JAWWEW010000012.1:0-47760 GCA_035583185.1 Anabacerthia variegaticeps | reverse complement strand
GGAGCGGGGAAAGGCGGGAGCGGGGGAGGGCGGGAAGGCGGGAGCGGGGAAAGGCGGGAGCGGGGGAGGGCGGGAAGGCGGGAGCGGGGAAAGGCGGGAGCGGGGGAGGGCGGGAAGGCGGGAGCGGGGAAAGGCGGGAGCGGGGGAGGGCGGGAAGCGGCGCCGGCGGGACCGCGGGAGGGGTCGCATGTTCCGGCTCCCGGAGGGCCTTCCGCGACGCGGTGGCACAAATGGCTTCTGGAAAGCCCCTCGAAGGCTCATTTGTAAGGAGCTGAGAGCAAAACCTCTTAAACTGTTGCGCGCTTTTTTTTTTTTTTCTGTCACAGAAAATGGAATATCGATAATACGATAACTTTAGGTATAATTCGCAGAAAAATCCCAAAGTTTGCTAGGCAAGGTTCTGAATAGCATATGGAAGCATTTTAATTGATTTTACTCTTAAATTAACCCAGCAGCAAAGTAGGGTACTTTTTGAATCTACCAAAAGTCATTACATCCTGAGATTTCACTGTTATGTTATTACTTGATTGAAGCAGGCAGTTAATGTGCCGATCTTCACTCAGGCATGGATTAAATGCATGAGCAAGCATGTGTCCATCTTTTGGTACTCAGTAATGTGAGTTTCCAGGTGTATCCCTTCCCCAAGAGAGCACCCACACTGACAGAAGTTTGCATTACAGATACATAGTGTAATTACCCGAGTTAGGCTGGAGTAAGTGATTAAAGTTTATAATAAAGTGGTAATAGATGTCTAGGTGTACAGGTAAGCTAAATAAATATGTAGGGAACAGATGTTTTAACATTTCAGCATTTGTGGATACAGATATAAAGTTATACAGAGTTAATCAGTTACAAATGAGTTGTTTTAACCTTTTCTGTAGATGAGAAAAATGTGAAAAGAAAACGCAAGGACATTTTGCTGTGCCAGGTGTAATTAGAGATATAAGTAAATGTGGAGAATTCCTAATGCTGACAAAGATAATCCTGTGAGGAAAAGTGGGATAGAATCAGTTGTCAGCTCCTTATTATAATTGGCTTAAATTAATGTATTTGGGATTAAAAATGGCAGCCAAAGTTTTCACCTAATATAAAACTTTTTTGCATGTTACCAGGTAAATGTTAGGTCAGTACAGTCATAAAGTGAGTTTATAGATAGCCATAGATAAAAGGGTAAAAGATTCCAAGGAAATAGCAATAATAATTATTGTTCAATATGTCATGCTTGTCTTTGCAGAGACTCTTCAAGAGGATGCTCTCAAGATAACTCCTGTAGTGGAGAGAAAAATTATCCCTGCTTTTCCTCTTCTGACTTTTACTCCAGTCTTGGATTGAGAGACTTTGACTTCCTAGGTGACACTTCTGGAAGAGAGGAAGATGAGGACTCAGCTATCTTATATGGAACTTTGTCAGGATGTGTTGTTGGATTATGATACTACACGGGGATTGTAAGTTCTTGATAAATTACAAAGCAGAAGATAAAGTTGTCAGCTTCAGAAAATAAAATTTAAATAAATCTCAAAAATTTATAGAACTCCTGTACAAGTATAACTCTAATATTTGGTGGTTTTTTGCATTTTTTGTCCTTAATTGCTGTATTCACCATTCTTAATGGGAAGTTCTTAATCTAAAACTTCAATTAAAAATTTATTTAAGATAGCAAGCTTTCAGATCTGGTTTAGTTGTTTTGTGGCTCTGCTCACCCACATAAGGCAAATGAAAGTGACTGAAAACAAGAAATTAGATAGGTTTTTTAAATTGTTTACATGAGCAAAAAAGGGATGTTTATTACCTTATACAACATGTTATCAGCTGAAGGTAGTTCTTGCTCACAGGAATACTTTTGAAATCACACAGATCTCTCCTGTAATGGGTTTGGTATTTTGAGGAAGTAGTAGTTTATTAGACTGAATAGAGTGCTCTGGCAAACTAATCGTTTAAGCTTCATGATATTTATGTTCATGATGTTGTATTTCTTTAAATAATTTACAACGAAATGAATGTATTTTGGGGGTTGTTTGTTTTGCCTTGTTAGGTTAATAACAATGAAATGGTTGCACTTCAGAGAGAGCCCAATAATCCTTATGATAAAAATGCAGTGAAAGTAAATAATGTGAATGGAGACCAGGCAGGCCATATCAAAAAAGAACTCGCAGCAGCATTGGCAAGGGATCATGGACAACAAACTACCAGTAGTTGAAGGGTAAGTGTGAATATGATGCTTTTGGTTCCATGAATATGTAGAAACATTTTTTTGTTGCTACACTAGTAAATTCTGAAAACTCTTTGTAAGTGTTCTCTTTTGACAGAAATTACAGCTCTTGGTAATGTGATCAAAGCTTCATGTTTCCAGATTCTTTATTCTGTTGAACTACTTACATACAGTTCATTCTTTCCCATATATGATAATATAGAGACACTAGTGAGAGCAAATTCCTTACAGATTGTTGTGGAACACATAAATTAATGGCATGTTGTGGTTTGTATAAAAGGTTTACACAGAGTGTGCACTATCGCCTATCTGGAACATTCTGTATTTCTATGAAAATAAGCACTCTGGAGTACCTGTTGTTGAAGAAAAGTTTATTATATAAAAAAAAATAAAAATTAAGCAATCAAAAGGCTGCTACTGTGGTTTTTTTCCTGCTCTTTATCAGGGTTGTCCCTTATGGAGCAAAAAATTCCTTCACCATGCCTGTGAAAATGAGCTTTTGGGAAGGAGAAGAAAACAAGGATGCAGTGCTAGATTAGCTAAAAAGGCACAGTTTTAAATTAGCTCCTCCTCTGAAATTACCTCTGAAAGGTAAGCCTTGAAGTTTTGGGCTTTTTGCCTTTTAAAAATATTTTGATTGAACTTGACACAGGTTGGAAGAAATGTTTATAAGGTCTTAATCTTCATGCTAGTCTTGTCATTCATAGAATGATTTTTTTAACTTAGTTGGGGAATAATGCAGAACTCGCAGTTATTATTTTACTTCATAAGAAGTATATTTTTGTGTCTTGCCTTTTATGTTACCTGCCAGCAATTGGAGAGGCATTTGAGCATCCTAAGAAATATACGAGATTATCCGAGTTCCTTAAAAATCTATAATGATCCCTGCATCTTTCTAGACTTGTAAAAAAATGTTAGAAACAAATTGGACCCTTTCAGGGTGAGAGTTTCAGGGAAAGTGCTGCTTTTTAGCAGAGTGCTAGGACATGTATCCTGCTAGTGAGAAATGAGCAAACATTTAGTTAATTGGAGATGAGCTATCTCTGAATAACTAAGTGTAGCAGACCTGATGCTTTGCAGAGTGAGCCTGACACAAAAAAACACCTGTGGCTCCTGGAACTAGACTTTGTTGAAGCAGTGGTAGTCAGGAGAAAGGATGCTGCAGAAAGAAACATGTAGTGAGGGATAGATGTGTTTTACATGTAGCAAGATTTCCATTTTTGCCTTGTCGATTCTACTCTGGATTTTTAAGAGTAAAACAGTTTGGAGTGAAAAAGTGTTTAGTGTTACCATTCATCATACTGTCACCAAGCCAAATTTCATGTAACACGATGATTTTTAGGAAACACCTTTGCCATCTGGCAGCTCATTGGCTGTGAGTCTTAGTAAGCTTTGTGGAAAGCCTTTGTGGCCATTGAAAGTCATGGATAAACTGAGGCTAAAAGACAAATGGTGAAAAATACTGTTTTACAGCTGACAATCTACCCAGCATCGTGGCTCATGAGCCAGAGAATGTGGAGATTGGGAAGTCATCATGTCGTGGTATTTCAAAATGCTGTCTTTTTAATGGCAAGTAGGTTCAGAATATGGTTTTGGATCAAAGTGGATTTCTGGGAGAGCTGGTCCAAGCTACAGTGCCCTGGTTCGTGCTGCTGTGCAATTGACAACTGAACAGGTTTGCATTTCACACTTAAACAGCTGAAGTTGGAATTTTAACAGTGGGAACCCGTAGCTCTTTCATTAAGAAAACGGTGCTTGTGAAGTGGAAGTCTGTTACTTTGTTTATTTGTTTTCTGACCACAGATGTTTTTTGAAGTTATCTTGAGCTTTTGAACTTTTTTCATTTTTTATACTGTATGCAGATATTTTAGCTGTGACAGCCTTGAGTCCTCTGTAATTTTGGAAGGTTTTGGTTGTTCAATAATTTTTTTACATTGTTGTTGTGGCATGTTTTCTTTTCTCTGTCCTAATGCTTTACCAGGTGCCAAGTACATTAAGTTCTCAAAATAAAATCAGATTTTGCCTTCAGTTTTGGCCCAGGTTGATAGGTGAAGGGTTGGTTGGTGCTTTGGTTTTGCTTTTTGTTTGCTCTTTCAAACTAGAGTAAAATAGTTTGTTTAATGAGTGTTGGACAAGCTTGTGAATATATTTAGCCATTCCTTCTGAAGCTCTTGCTCATACTGGCCTGTGTTTTTCTCATTAAAACTGAACTTAATTTTTATTTGGCTGTAGTGTAGCTAGCAAATGGGTTCCAGCAAATCCGATCTGAAATGGTAGATCTATATTTACCGATTACCATGTGTCAGGTATTTGTAATTTACTAAACTCATTGTTTATTTAGTGAGGTTCTTTTTAATTGCAATACTTTTAATTTTGTGTTTGTTTATGCAGCTTAACTGGTGAATTTGACAAATTGTTTGAGGACCTAAAGGAAGACGATAAAACATGTGAAATGGAAGCAGCAGAGGTATTTTCTAGGCTAGAAAATGTTTTCTTTAAAAATACAGTTACTTAAACATCTAGATATATATATTTACCTTTGTCTGGATAAAGGAGATATTTGGATCGGAAAAAACTCTAGTACATACAAAGGATTTGATAAAAAATTTTATTCCAAAAATGGAGTGTCATATTTAATATGAGAATAATGCATGATGTATCTCTGTGATTTGTAGGCTGTTGCTTCCCCATCAGAAACAGGCTTTAGGTTGGATAGTTTCATGTGAGAACAGTAATGATTTGCCACAATTTTGGGAAGAGAGAAGTAACTTCTGTTACAATACACTGACAAATTTTGCAGAAAAGAAATGACCTAATGCTATTTCCTGCCCAGGCTTGGCTTCTCCTTGGGAACTGATTCAGGTGAGCGAGGGGTGGGTCAGGCTTGTTAGCAGGTGTGGAGTCTCCTTCATGGAGATAGTCCAGAACTGTCTGGACACAATCTGGAATGACTCTGCTTGAGCAGGGAGGTGGGGCCAGATGACCTCCTCTGGTCCCTTCCAGCCTGACCCATTCAGTGATTACAGAGAAAATTCAAAATAACAAGTTTGGTGGAAGCACAAGTGAAAACAGACCTATTTATGAACTTGGCAAGTTCTGGTTAGAAGCTCACACTGATACATACTTACCCAAACCTCAGCAGCTTTATGAAATGTAATAGGCATCATAAAAACTGCCACAGACCATGCGAGCATACGATTCTTAAATGTAATTTAAAGAGCAGGACCACTCTTGGTGAAGCTGAAATGGAAAGATTAACATCCAAGTATTCCTAACACTGAGCACTGCAGTTTACTCAGTGATGTGTTTAAGTGTTTTGTAATATTTAAATAATAATATGTATTATACTTAATGACATATCAGCCTAGTTTTGAGATGAGGAGAAAGCTCACAACTTGCACTTTGGCTAAAAATCTGTGAGGTTTAATTTCTTTGTGGTTTTACAGTCTTTATTTTCTGTTTAGGCACTCATATTCAGAATTCTGTAAAATGTTTGTGGTCTCTTATTTCCTTCTTTAAACTGAAACCTTTTACTGATCGAGAGTGGTGGTACAGAACAATTCAACGCCCAGTCAAATGAGAGCTCCAGGAGGACTTTGTTATGAAGTGTTCTCAAAGGTTTTGTGAAGTATGACTTGCAGTGCTTGGGCAATGTGAAAAATTAGCATTTCACATTTAAATTTGAAATGCATGTGTCATCAGTTCTTACTTCAATTTTTTTGATTCAAATTATTTAGTATTTCAAATTAATGAATGATATTGTACTACTGGGCCTGGAATTTGTACAGAATATGAATTTATGCAATAAACTGAATGAAAAAAACCCCAAAAAACAAACCAACCCCAGCTGAGTAATATATTGTCTATGTATGTATTTTTAGGTGTTTACAGACCCCGATTAGGAGTATTACCCTTAGAAGATCTAAAACAAGTCAAGTTAAAGGAAAACCCATTTTGGAGTTACCAGAACGTAAAGTACTTATTCAGCATGTTGCGCTTAGAGAGGAAGAGACACAAATCTACCAGTCTGTAAAGAATGATGCCAAAGCTACTATTAGCAGGTAAGTCAGAGGCTTTTTTTATCCTGAATGTTGAAATTTGATATGATAAACTTACATTTCGGAAGTTTTTATTATGTTAATTCTAGTAGCCAAATGTGTCAGTTTATGTGTTGTAAGCTAATAATTTCACATTAACTCAGCATCTGTTCAGTTCTGAAGAGTGAAGCAGCTAGTGTTACAGAACTGTATATTAGAAGTTGTCTTGTGAGAACTGAAAAGAGGTACCAGATATGTAAAGACTAGCATTAAAACTTTTTGTCACCGTATGTTAACATTTCTTCTAGTAGAACATGCTACTGGTAGCATTTTGTACCTTGTTTGAGAAGAGGATATGAGAAAATTTAGTCAGACAGGACAGTGAGGAATCAGAACATCATTGTAACAGCTAAACTCTATTGTGTAATGTCATCTGTTACTTTGGGCTGTAATGTTTCACACTAACAATAAAACTCTTACTCAGATTTTTTAGCGAAGGGAATGTACTGGATCACTATGCTGACATCCTTGGTGTTCTGCTCAGATTGAGACAGATTTGTTGTCATCCTCATCTTTGTATAAATGCCTCTTCTAGTTTTTCAGCCAGTGAGTGAATACTTTTGGTTCATTTGTTTTTAAGAACAAGAAGTGGCATTTGTATTCAAGGGCAGAAATGTATTTCTGTTTTCCAAGCTTTCTAGCCTCAGCCATCCGCTTTTCAGCATGGATTATTGAACTTCCGGCTTCCTTCAGTTGCCTTTATTTTTTTGTACTGTAATAGGTTTGCATATGTTTGAGACGGGGATACTTGAACCCATACTCACCTATGAATGAAGTAATGAAGTCTGAGTAGTTATGAAGGCCAGAGGCAGGAGTTAATAAGCTTTGACAGCCCATATGGAAATGACCAAAGAGGACCTCTGCGGAACCAGATGCAGAAGGCTTGTTAAAAAGCAGTGTGTCTGTTATTATAATAATTTACAGAAGTGCTTTTACAGCAGATTTTTTTCTTTGCCGCAGGAGAAAAGAGGTAGAGGAGATTTGGGAAATGGCTTGTAGATTGGTAGCCGTGTCAGCAGAACCATTGTCTCTTCAGCAGAACAGGACACTGTTGACTTTGTCACTGCTGTAAGGAAGGGTGAACACAGAGGGCTGAAAAGAGAGCAAAGTTTTATTTTTGACAAGCCAGATCTGTACAGCTGTATAGTGTTACAAATTATGTGCATTTCTTTCAGAAGCAAGTAGAGTCTGTTGGAAATACGCTAAATTTGGGAATTCACAAATGTAATATTTAGAAAAAGCCTATTTTGAGATGCCCTTGGTATAGGTGTGATTTTTCAGGAAACTGAAAGACCAGTGAGATATGGTCAGAAGCACTTTTAGAAAGTTGCTGTTTATATTCCTTAAAATCACAGGATGGAGAAATTATTTCACAATTGCTCAATAATTATTTGGAAATTAATTAGTAACCAGTAAGTGCGACTTGAATTTCGTTACTTAAAAAAAAAAAGCAATCCTAACTAACATGTTCATAAGATTGTTGCTACTTGAACAGCTGCCATATGAAAATTGCTTCTTCCCATTAGGTGTTGTGTTGCACATATACTTACCACTGAGCATACAGTTGAGGGTCTTTGAATTCTAATTACTATTTTTCCAAGTAAGATTACTCTTAATGTGTTTTGAAATAGTAAGTCAGAATTTTCTGTAGTACGGGGCAGCTTGTGTCTGTATACGTTGTAGGCTACATCCTTGTTGTGTACAAACTGTTCTAATTGTATTTTGATCAATGGAACTGTTCTGATGCATGAGAGCTTGGAGTGCTTCCTGTATGCAAATCTCTGGGTTTAAGTATGTTTCTATATTTGCAGATAATAAAACTGCATGAGAGATTAGTGAGTAAAATGAAGTTGGTTTTGAGCTCTGGTTCAGATGAAGAATGTGCAGTTTGCTTGGAATCTTTGACTTTTCCTGTGATAACACATTGTGCGCATGTGTTTTGTAAGCCATTTATTTTTGAAGTCCTCAGAAATGAACAGGTTGGTTGGTCTATGGTTACAATTAATTGTAATATCTATTCAAAAGCAAAGAACTGGTATCACCAGAAAGCCATCTTGCTACTGTTCTTTTAAATCATGGTGAACTATTTACCAGCTGGCTTATTAAAGCTATTGGCCTGAAGTCAAACTATGAAGAGAGTAGCTGTCAAACTGAACAGTGGTAAGGTCCATCAGTATTTTCAGAGACCTATTCTGTAGTTCTCACCTTACTTTGTCCCTAGGGTCAAAGTGTGCAGCATTGTATGCCTGTGTATGGCTAGATGCTTGTATGTGATGTAACGTACGTGTATGTTGTTGTGCTTAAAAGAGACTAAAGCTGTGTATTGGAATTTGACTGCTGAACTAAAATCATGTCCACACTGTTTTTTCCAACCTGATAAACTTCTACAGTGAAATAACTGCCTTACTAGAGGGCCATGTTTATGGCCCTTCTCTGGACTCTATCCAGAATAAGCTTGGGTTGGACATCTTTTGATTGCTTTTTTGGAAACCATAGTCTTTCTTTTCTTGTGTGCTTCTAAGCTATACTTTTCCTTCTTTTTTGCCCTTTCCTTTCTAGGGCAATATAAGACATGGTAGTCTTACCATCTATATCTAGTGCGGCTGCACTTACTCTCTCGAATTGTTCTGCCTCTTCCTAGTCAGAGAAGAGCTGCAAGTGCCAGCCTAAACCTGGGTGGTGTTCTTTGTTAGGAGGCAGCAGGGGACAGATTAGTCCCTGCTTGTGCACAATCAGTCAACAAGACAGAGATTGGAAGTGTTGTCCTGGCTTGTTGATCGACTTTGTTCCATTGCCACATACACAGGGTTCTGATGCAGGTATCCTACTCTAATGTTTCTGAGAAATTTGAGGGAAACTAGTGATATGAAATTATTCTCTAAGGAAAGAGCACTTACACCTTTTACCTGTGCAAAGTTTCTTGATGTGTCTGTGGCAGAGTCAGTGCCCTTACTGAACCTTCAGGTGTTTTTAACATGCAGAGAAATAAATTGGGATATGTGATGGAATTATTCTAGTATATTACTTGACTGTAGAGTTTTGCCTGGAAAGGACCATGGAATCTCCAGAACTAGTGCCTTTGCCCAATCCTATGTTGTTCCATAAATTACTTTCATAGTAGTGAAGTGTAAACAGAGGTGGGTGCAAATTCTGCTCTTTTGAACTATGAGTGTCTAAACCAGTGAATTAATAAGCCATCCTTACCTTCAATTAAATCAATTCCCAAGGAAGTTTTTGCAGCTTCCAGCCAAAACACTGACTGTGTTGAACACTGACTGAATGGGTTGAAAGTGGAAGATTTGACAAGTAGATGTTTTTCTTTAGTTGTTTTTGCTCGTGATACCTTTGCAGCTGACAGTGCTAAGAATAGTGTTTCAGTGTGGGAATTTTCACACCCTGTGTTTCCTTTGGGTTGTTTTCTGTCTGTTCAAAGAAACAGAATTCTCTCAAGGAAGATAACAGAATGTTGTTAAAGACTTAAAAGCATTCTTTCTGGCAGGCTTGGGCGGAAGGCAGATGAGAGAGTTCAGAATTGTGAAAACAGGCTGGTGACCCTTTTGCACATGTGTTAGGCTTTGGTATGTAAAGCAAGGCTGAAGCCTTCCTGGTGCCTTTTGCCCCTGCTGATTTTGGACTTAATAGTATATGTCTGTGTTCTGTAAACGATGGAATAAATCTGTCTTCATGCTTCAGCTCTGAGTGGTGGCCATCTTGGTTAACCTGCATCTATGAGTTTTGGCATTGGCACACATCTAAATTCCAAAGTAGGGGTATTCAGTGTTTCCACATGATAGGTGTTTTTGCTAGTACTGCATCTCAGTTGGTTAATTGTGTGCCTGAATGGTTATAAAGCAACTCTCTCCTAGTAAATAGCTCAGAGAAGTACTTTTAGGTATCATCTTAAAAACAGAGGAAACCAGCAAACTGCATACCCTCTCCCCAAAACAGCTTGAGTTCAAACAAGATTCTTCCAGGCAAGATGCCTGTGGTTTCCATTATTCATACAAATGACAGCCTTAAGCCATTACTGAGGAATGAGACGTGAAGCTGCAAACACAAATCTCCTGAGTGAAAATTTGGCCTTTCATTGTATTACAAACTTGGAGACTGTTTTATCTTTCTAACATTAATCTAAAAGTATTTATGGAAATTGGAAAAACTTTCTAGTAGTTAACAGCTGGAGAGTTAATACTGCTTTCATGTCAGTCTTCTGCTGATGTTAAATTCAGAGTTGTGCAAATAAGTAAATGTTCTAGGCAGAAGTACCAGTAAAGCTCTAACATCTCTACAGTAATCTAATGTCTGTGTATTAACTGCATTCTTGTAAAAGCTTGCCAGATATGCATTAAAGCATTTTTTCTTCTTTTAGCTGCTGATCATGAGACATTTTTTGTCATTTTCATATACTTTCACTGTGTTTGGTGTTTGTGTTGGCATTGTTCAGCATTGTTTTGTGTTTTGTTTATAATTGCAGTACTAAAGTGGAGAAGGGATGCAGAAAGATGTGAGTCTTTGTGTGCATTGTTAGGACTTTTTTTTCCCCAGAAAACTTCCTTCAGATTTAATAGAATTAATTTATTTTGTCTTGTCACTGGAGGCTATTTGGATTGGTGCCAAATCAGGAATGGTTCGTTGGTTCACTACACCTGGGAGACTCTTATTTCAGATTTGTTTGTGTTAAGATTCTGTATCTTGGAAGAATAGCTTTATTGCTGCAATAAATTAATGTATTCAGACTGTGACTGCTGGCCTCTTTAACTGGCTGGCAGTTCATTCCATATTAGCAACCCCCAGTATTTCTGTGCTTTGTGAGGTCTGCTTTGTAGTCTCTTTAAAGGTACCTTGGGTCTGTGGCCAGATTGCTATATAAACAGAACTAGCTAATTTTAAAGGTTTGCTCTGCTAGGCAGAGGTTTTTCATGTCTGTCATTTTTGCTTCACAAAGTTGTGTATTTGTACAGTGAACACAGTCTTTTGTTAAATTTTGCGAGTAGTCCTATGAAAGTGCTATTATTTAAATTTTGCTTTATCTGGAGTATACCTCAGAGAAAAAAGCTTTTGGTGTTAAATTATGTCTCATTTCTCATGTCTGCTGGGGAAAAAGAGAAGATACCCTGTGTCTGGTCCTGACAAAGCATGTTTCATCAGACTGCTTTTATTTCTGTGCAGGCTTTGAAGAAAAAGGGTAAAAGGTCATTCTTTGTTTGTAGCTAAGAAACATACTCACTTTGAAAGATGGTTTATTTTTCTGATATTTTAAATAGTCTGCCCTCCATAGGCCAAGTATTTGTGTGCCTTAAAATATTGAGCTACTTATTTCAAGTATAAATATGCTTAGAAAGAAGACCACTTTTAAGGAAGGCTGTGTTTTTAAAACACAAAATCTTGTGAATGTCATGTCGGAAATGACAAAGTGTATTATGAGAATGAACCTGAGGATTTTTTTATATGAACCTCTATAATAATTTCATAAAAGGTTCTTTGTAAAGGTGTTCTTTAGTATTCACTATAAATGATTTGATTTAATATGTTTCTTGTAATGTTGTTTTGGGTTTCTTGTAGCCAGATGCCCTCTCTGTAGGAATGAACTTCAAGTAGAGCGCTTGGTGGAATGTCCCCTAGAAGAGGAAATAGACTCCATTAGTGGAAAGAAATCTGATCAGGAGTGGATATCCAGCTCAAAGGTACATTCCATTGTGTTTTATTTAGCTTTCATTATGATTCTGTAGGGCATACTCTTATCATTTTTACGTAAATACACTGAACATATTATACAGGTGGATAACATACTTTAAGTTATTATTTAAAAGTCTGCCCAGCATGTCTAGCCAGTACAGAAGAAAGTGTGTAATAAAATTGCACTACAAACAAATTTTGCAGCAGGGAAACAAGACAAAAGGAAGACGAGTTGTAATTTGATGCTGGTCATTGCTCAGTACATAGATGTGTATTAAATAAAACTTCAGTAAAGGGGTTTCTGTTTTTGTTTCAGTTTCTGAAGATAGAATAGTTTTATAACCACTGAAACTTACCCAGCTCTTAATTTACTTTTGGAAAAAAAAAAATCTCACTAAGTCCTTCTTTCTTAAATCTTTTATAAGGAATATATATTGTGCTCTAGAGGGGAACACTAAATGGATGTCATATGTCCAATATACCATTTGTCAGACAAACGAGTGAGATATTGTTGTTTTACTTTGCAGACCTGTTTGTCAAGGTCCATCATATCGTTTTTGCTTCACTCTCATCATGCACTTGTTGCCAGAAATTAAATCTTCCTGCTTGTATTTTGACCTTTTTGTTTTGAGATTGTTTTTCTGCAAGTTATTTTTAATGAAGTGATTGTTCTTTCAAATGCTGGTTACAAATTTATTCCCTAAAAATCTTTCTGTGGAGACCTAGGAACTAATTTAGGACATTATGCTCTAGAATAAATGAAGATTTGTTTGTCTGTTACCTGGTACTGTCACTTGCATTCTCTAGGCTAAATCCTACATGAAGAAACTGGCAGTGTTCTTCTGCCTCTGATCCATTTCCTTGTTCCTTTTGTTCTTGTGCTGGTTTAAGAGTGCTTCTGGTGCCTCCTTTTTACCTTCATCCCCAGTCAAGGGTCTTGCGTAGCTTATTTGCCTGAGTGTTTCTGGGGGAAGCCTTTTTTCACTTCCTGAGTATTGCTGTAGTAGAGCACTTGCCTTGTGGCTGTCCATTGCTTAAGCCTTATTTTTTGGAGTTCTAGTACTTCGTTCCTGTCTTCCATATACCATGGGGACTGGCTGGCTGCTGACAGTGGGAAGTATGTCTGGAAAATGGGTTGTGAATCCTCATCCCCAAAGCACCCTCAATCACCGTGTAGTTTGTGACCATTAAAAATGTTCAACCCTTAGTTTCCTATGGAAATTAAAAGAAACCGTACCCACAGAATTCAAGATTAGTCCATTTAAAAGGTATTACTGAACAGGGATTTCTCTTAATTGATGTGAACTTTATCAAAGCCACCTGTAGGAGTGTAATCTAAATTCATTTCATTTTGGATAAATGCTTCATTTGATTTCAGATAAGTGCTCTTATGTGTGCTTTGATAAAACTATGGAGGGATAATTCAGCTGCTAAATGTGTGGTGGTTTCTCAGTTCACAACTTTTCTGTCACTGATAGAAAATCCCTTGAAGTAAGTAGAACTACTGTTATTTTTAATAAGCAAGTTTTTACAGTGTTTTAGAAAGATCTCTCAAAGAAAATAGAATTTTAAATACACATTTCAGAGTGGAGGTCAGGATTTTAATGTATTTATTTCCTGTTGTCATAGAAAATGGATTGTTAAATTGAACATTTTTACTAGACACTCAGGATTTGCCTTTACTGGTTTGGATGGGTCAATGGCACAGAAGAAAAGAGTGGAAGTGATTCAGTGTTTCCAAAGCAACCAAGCAGGGTCCCCAACTATAATGCTTTTGTCTCTGAAAGTGGGTGGAGTTGGATTAAATCTGACAGCAGCTTCACGAGTGTTTTTAATGGATCCTGTGAGTAATGGCTTGTTCATAATGATCTGGTGTAATCTAGGTGAAACTCCTTTGGTGTTTTCCTAAGAGGGAGAAGGGAAGCCCCTCTGAGAATGAATTACACTGACGAGTATCTGTTAAAGGGCAAGTAGGACTTTTCTTCATTTGTTTCCCTGGCATTTTTTTGTTTTACCACTATATTTTTGTGCTGTCCACTTATTTACTGTGAATGCAAAGAATGTTAGTAGTAGTACTACTAACAGAGTGATGTGACACCTTACAGTGTAGCATGTGCTATCTGTTCCTTCTTTATTTTTCTTTCTGATATTTTTGAAAGTGGTCTTCTGTTTGTTGTTTAATAACTTCAAAAGCCATGAAGTGGAATTTCAGGAACAGTATGTATTTAATGCAGTCCTTGTCTGCTCCAGTCTCTTCGGTTATTATTGTGAATTTATTTATAAAGAAGACATTAGTATGAGGTTACTTTTTGTGGTCTTAGGAGACTGGTAATATCTAAACTTAGGAAGTTTTTTTCCTTTCATTAAATACTCAGGAACACAAAATTATTTGTAAGGAATAAAAAGGTAAATTACATTTATTGGTAGCAAAATGGTATTCTTAACAAAATTGGTTCATGTGCTGTGTCATTGTACAAAATCAAAGTTTTTCTGTTCACTTCCTCCCTTCACCACTGATGTCCTAGTTTTTTGGCAGTTGGAAACTGAGACAAATTCTGCACTTAAAGACAAAACCAAAGTAAATAAAAATAATGGTGTAGCTTTGGACTTGGGCATCTGTTGACACCAATGGGAAAGAAAAAGTACTAGCTTGGACATCAGGTTAGTGATAATAACAGCACAAAGACAAAAGCTATTTATTTAATAAATTAAAGGAATTAAATCCAAGTAAGAGTATGTAGAAGATTTTCCTGAATCACAATGCATCTTGACCCGCATTGTTTCTGTGTGTGTTGCATTGATGGGTTTGGCTGGAAGGGACCTACACGACCACAAGGTCATCTAGTCCAACCAATGCACTTTGGTTTTTTTTAACAATTCTCCAAATATTTGTAGAAACTGCAGAATTTTGATTTTGAAGACAATGAAGATAATTTTTGATTCTTGAAGATAATGAATGAGGCGTAATGCATTGAGTACTGCAGCAAGCAGTTGTAAGAAAGTAGGCTAACCCTTGTTAACACTGAGTCATCTACAGTACATAATTATACCTGACAAACCAGAGCCAGATATAATTGCAGCCTTTTTACAAAATTGAACAGCATCTTCTCATACTGCTCGTAACCATCTTGTGATGGTAACCATCCCAAGTGGCAGTGGTTGACTAGTGTTTGAGGGAGGGGCAGTGGGACCACATGATCCTTTATGATCTCACTTTTGAATAGTCAGTGCTGAATGAGATCCAGTCATACATTACTATTCCTTGAAGTGCATTAGCAGCCATAATAGGATTTAAGAAGCAGAAATACCTGGAGCTAGTGGAGTAACCAGTTTTTCAAATTCCATGGATTTGTTCTAGCACTGTAGCTTAAAGGTCTGCATTCCTTTTCTGTGAGGTGTCATACCACAGTGCAAGGGAGGAACATTTATCCAACCATAGATTACTTTCTCCTCCCCCACACTTTTTAATTTTTTTTTTTGCTTGTTTAAATACAATCATAGCTGCTGAATTCTCACCTTTAGAAAGAAATACAAACCTTTAATGTGAGAGTATCTCAAGTATACAGATGCTTGTCTGAGGCTCAAGTTTCTTCATATTTTCCCATATGAAGTAACAGTATCCTTTGTATGAGATACTGCAGAAAGGGATAGAGGTACTGCAATTCAGTTTTCCTTTGCAGGACCGATGAGAGAAGAGTGAAAGTAGTATATTTTGGTCTTCCTCAGCTACAGAATGGAATATGCTTCTGCATGTTTGGACTGGGTCTTTCCTCCAGACATCATCTTGTTCATGCAGTGAGATTAATATTAGAATGGTTTGCCATACATAGCTCACCAGAAATGTTCATCTTGCAGTGACAAATATATAATTTTTTGCACTTTTGATCACTACCACGGATTGGAGAAAAAAGACTTGTTTGGCTTTTGTCTCTGAGTGCGTCTAGGCATCAGAGATTCTTAGAATCTAAAATGAGTCATTAAGAGTTCTTAGATGACTTGCAGTATGTGGGTGACATGGCAAGGTGAGTCCACTGAATGAGACCTACTTATCAGAGACAGAACATTATTGCAGTTTACATAGATCTAATTATCTCTTCTGTGAGAACTAGTAGTACTGTACCTTTAGGCAGAAAAAACATGCTGGAAAAATGCACAGACTTGGCATTTCACAAATACTTACATTTAGTGTTACATCCTAAGCATAAGTAGGAACAGCTACACTATCACTCTGTGTTCAACAAAGTTTCTTGTTTATGTAACATGGTGATTATTGTATATACTAATGAAAGAATAAGCCATTTTCTTCAGCGTCCAGGGACTTTGTTTATTGCTAAGTAACTGCCTGTGTTCAGCTGATTTAGATTTTACTACCAGGAAAAGGGTACTGAGGCAGTTGGTACATGCAATGTTTATTTCAGAATTAAAATAACAGGATTCTTTTGATGTCTCAGACTCCTCATAAACTTTGTTTTTAAAGCATTTACTTGAAGTTCTCAGAACTTTCTTTCCAGCAGGATACTTATGGAGTGAGACTTTACGGTGGGAGTAATTAATCTGCAAGCAATATTTGTTCAAGAGATGGTGATACAATATCTGCTTTGTGATTCCATGTGCATATTACTAGGTTATGTAACTTGTTCATTGCTACTACTAATAGGCTTGGAATCCTGCTGCTGAAGACCAGTGCTTTGACAGGTGTCACAGGCTGGGTCAGAAGCATAATGTTGTTATTACTAAGATGAGTTGAGAGGGAATCCCAACAGTTGTCTGGTTACGAATAAATATCTTCCAAAAAGCTTTACTGTATTGTAAAAATAACTGTGACATCATAGTCTCACCGGTAAACGTAAACCGTGTTGTGATTTGCTGAAGTGTGGGCTTTGGATTGTAAGATTTTAATATTAGAAATTAGATGTCCCTGTTGAGCTATTTGGAGTGACTCAGATGGGGTAGTTTGCCGTTGCTTAGCCTGGCTACTACAGTTCACTACACTGAAGTTATAGAGAACACTTTTGCCGTTGTCATAGCAGCTTATTTCTCTGTGGAAGAGCAGCTGCTCTGTCTCATTAATATCCAGTCTCAAAAGTATTATTTGTAAAACTGAAGACAGGGTCTCTTCTAATGAAAGGAGCAAAGAAGAGATAGATATCCTGACAATAAACTAAAAAAAAAAAAAAAAAAAGTGAAGAAGTTAGAATGCCAAACCTTTTCCTCCAATTGCTTTACAACCTTTCCTTTGTGTTTTCTTTACAAAGTCATAACTAAGTAATGTAATTGCCCTTTAGGCGGCTCAGCTTCTTAGCATTTTTCTTCCAAAATACCTAAATTTCTCATCCTGAAGTTTTATTAAAAAAAAAAATATTAACATCATCATTTCAGTGTGTGTGTTTGCTTGTTTGTTTTGATTTCAGTTCGTTGTGAAGGATTCAGTGGAGGAAAATATTCTGAACATTCAGGACAAGAAGATGGAACTTGCAGCAGGAGCCTTTGCTGCCAAAAAGCCTTTAGCAAGTGAAGCGAAACAAAATGAAATTAATGAAATTAAGGCTCTAATTGACCTATGGCTTGATTCTGTGGTATTTTCAGTAAATAATATATTTAATATTTTAGTTAATATTACTCTTCAAGTTACGTGTCCCATGCTGAATTTCAGTTTTGCTGTCTTTGTGCTCAAAACATAAATGCTTCAATTATAAAAACTAATTTGCACCTAAGTGTTAATTTAGAAGCACACAAACTCTTGACATTTTTCCAGTGTTCATTTCTTCAAAAGGGTCATTTCTTCAAAAGGTTGCTTGTTATGTACAATGCTTAATACATAACAATCCCTCAAAACAGAAATGTGTATTCATGCATTCTAACTTGCAAGCATTTCATCTCTTTTTAGAGGTGAAAAGGTAATAAAAAACAAATAGTATGTATTTTCTCCTTCAGACAAAACTGCGGAAATGAATTAGTTTCATGTTTCTGTCTCAGTGTTGCCTGATAAACAGATCATCTGGATTGTTTGTGTCAGAATAGATGGTCAGTGACACTTCCTAAGGAGTTCTTATTTTGCAGGCTATGTCCAAAGATGGTATTCAATTAAAAATTTGAAAACATTTTTTACCATTTCCAAATAGTACACAGGTGCAGCAGGGATTTTCTCTGTTGATGACTTCCCAGGAGCTAGTAAAAATGAAGCACCTAAATGTGTAAAACACTTCCTTCTTATATATGACATTTCTTAACAGAATTTCAATGATTTTTCTAAAAGTGAAAGGTTTTTTGTTTGGACAAAATGCTGGAATCATAGGCAGGTATTGATAACATGCTGTCTAGTAATTTCAGTAAACACTTTGAACAGTAAGACTGTGCCATATTTAAAATAGATTATAACCTACTCACATGTCAGTGAATCAGTTAGTTCATGTACAATAATTTAAACAAATTATTTTAATAGCTGCCAGCTTTCCAGCAGTTTTTCGTGTACTGCCTTTGCCCTTGTAGTGGAAAAACTATGTGTTCTTTACTTCCAGACATACGTCTTTATGGAATGGTGACCTGCATGCAGCGTGATTTATTGAGGAGTAATTTGGTAAACTACACATGTTCATGTACCACAAACTAGTAAGTAGCACGGAAGAATCTCAGTTGAGTATTAGTTGAATATTCTTGTCTGTTCCTTTCTGTTTGATTCTGCTCTTGTGGTGTTTACCTAACATTCTGCTGCCTTCACCGTAATGTTCAGACTTCAAATTGGAGGCAGAGGTTGCCATATCTAGGTCCTTTTTAGATTTGGGAAGTGTACTTGGTAGCTGAGAAATGTAATCTGACTTGCTTGTAATGTCTTTCACCTCTTCTTATGCCTTAAGAATACCAGCCAGCTGATAATAAGATGAACTGGAAACACAGGAAAGGGAAAAGGACTGAGAAATAAAGGGAAGATGTCTCCTGTTTGGAGAAAGGAATTAAAAATATGTAACCTAACAAGCTGATGCAGTTTTTGGGGAGGCAGCATCTTAGCTATAAAGTAAGTGTGGCTTAAGTCTGTTAGAGAAGGAATCAAAAGGGCGTGAATGATGGAAGACAACATGAACCCCAGTGACTAGTTGCCACTGAAAAGTTAACAAAAGATCAAGAAAAGAGCTAAACCTGTTTGAAGTTGGGTTTGGGGTTTTTTGGAGGGTGTTTTTGCAGAGTTTGTCTCGTTCACAGTCTGATATTTAGAGATAAGCTGGAGAAATAATTTGTGATTATGAAGGAAAAATTTGTCTTTGTTTCATTATTTCCATTTTCCAAGTTAAAACTGCACAGGAAAGAGACCCATTTCTTTGGCTAGACAAACTGCGTCATTACTTGTGTGAAAATATGGTGACATTTTGCAAAATGGCTTAGTTATGATTATGAAAACAATTACTAGTATCTTTTTCCTCTCTTAGATAATGGTTTTCATGTTCCAAAGCCAAATAAAAACTTACTGAAGGTAGTACTAAGCTACATCGTCTCTGCTAAGAAAGCCAATAATGTATCTGAGAGAACAGATAGAGGTCAAAGCTGAGAAAAGAAAAGTCCTGTCTGATTTGATGGAGCTGTTTAGTTACTCGGGTGATTAAAACCCCCAGTGTTCTGGTTGCTTGGAGTTTATTTCTTCTTTTCATGACCTTTAAGTAGTCTTTGGCTATTGGCATTCTCTTTTGTGGAGTGTGAACAAGTATGTTCTGGAAATGAGCTTTTGGAATTATTTTCAATTCCAAAGACTAAGTTAGTATGTAATTTTGAATTTTTGGGGATTTTTTTTTTTACCTTGTACATAAAATAAAGATGTAAATGGAAAAAAATCTTCTCAATTTATAAGAGTTGTTCTGAGTTGTCATCATGTAAGGAACACCATAGATTATAGGCTTCATAAAGGCAAATGGAGTTCCAATACTTGAGTTGCAACCTAAGCAGGGCTGTGAATCTTCTGAATGGTGATGTTTTGAGGATAGTGCTTGAATTTGGTTACTGCGTTGAGCTCCTTCAGTTTAGAGCAGAAAACTGCTTGATGAATGAAATGATACTATTGCAAGACAGGAAAAGGGATCGCTGCTTTTCTGTAAATGCAGCCTGCAGGAATTGTGAAGGCAATAGTGGCAGATAATGACACAAAGGTCATTTTATTGAGAATAAGCCGCATAGAATTTGGTATAAATGCCATACCTTTCACTTTCCTGAGGCTGTGGGTAAACATTTTACCATAGTATGAATTACAGAGGCTAAGACAGAATGATTTTTACAGGTTTTCTTCCTTTCTAACTATAATTGTTAACCCAAAACATGCAGGTTTTCATCTTATTCAGCATCTCTCCATATCTTATTGTATTAATGTAACAAAACTTACATGCTAAACCAAATTTTCAGGCAGATAGTAAGTCTCATAACTTTACACTTTCTTGGTTCCCTCCAACTAAGCTTAAAAAGAAGCAATGTGCCTATTTTCTAGTATGAAGACAGACAAGAGGAGGAAAATTAAAACTGCTTATCTGTCTTCAAAAGAGTATTTTACTATTTTCCAAAGAGCATTCTGGGAGCATGCAGAACTCCAGTACTTGTTTGATAGTGTACTTTTGTCATTACAGACTGTAACTAGTAATCCCTCCTGCTTTCACACAACTTCAAATTTATATGTTAAAAACACCCAAAACAACCCCAAAACAAAACAAAAAATCCACAAAAAGCCTGCCAAACACATACACACACACAAACCCCCAAAACAAAACCCAAACCAAACCAAAACAAACAAAAAAACCAAGAAAAAACCAAAACACACAAGCAAAAGAAAAACCCACACAGGAAAGGGCTAAGTTACAACTGGGAGTTCAGATACTATGTACTTTTAAATAGCTGCAAGCTACTTTGGTTTGGACCTCATCTTTTAGCATTTTTCCTAAATGGTGACCAACTGATTTTAGAGCAATTAAGTAGCGAAAACAAGTTAAAACAGTCTTTCATGCCCATATTTTTACCAGCAAATGGTGAGAGCTTGCTGATTATTAATTTTATCTCTAAGTTAAAAGTTTAGCACCCTCACTAGGTTCTAGCCAAAATCCTTCTCTATTAAGAAATAATTAAATAATATTTTCTTACTGTTTCTGGACTAGTACAAGGTACAGCTGTCAAAGCACGCTAATTTGGTTCTGTTTAGACTTTTGACTAAAGGATAGATCCGAACCTTAGTACAGATATTAGTCAATTTCTGTCCATCGGTGTGCTTTATTTTTACTTCTTTTCCATGTGTCTTGGAGTGCATGTAGCCTGAGCGTGGCAAAAAAGCACTCTCTTTTACTCTTTGCACACATGGAAAGAGTAGTTTTCCTAATCAGGGTATGTACCTAAGAAGCTGTGTAATCTTTCTTTGCCAAAATAGCATCACCATTGTGTTTAAGGCTAAGTTCAGTGTACATTAGAAATGACGTTTCTTTAGTCACTTGAAAGAAAGATGCCCTCTTTCCAGACTCCATGTTACTAATACGAGTAGCTTCAGCAGACACTTCCTCCACTGCCCTGTCCTATACTTAGGGGAAGCTAATAAGGGGATTGGCCCTAAACAGCTCCCTGGCAAATTACCATCTACTCTGTAAATAATTACAGAACTAAGAGCTGGACATTTGCAAATGAGAGCTTGAGTAGCATTAGCAAAGCTTACGGGTTATACCTCTTGAATATTTTAGTTAGACTGCTTTGGAGCTCCCTTTTTCTTAACTGCTCAAGAGTTTTGGGAAGACAGAAATGCATGACAACTTTTTATTTTTGTATCAAGTGCAACATTGCAAGGAACAGATAAAACTCAGTTTACTAGTCCCATAGTATACAGAACTGAAAAACGCATTTTGCCATGCTGTAGGCACTGTGCGTAAGAACCTGGTCAAAATTTCAGTGCAATTGTGACTGGAAGAGCAAAGCAGTGCTATTACTGTTACAAATGTATGTATCCCAGTGTCTTTAATACATTTATGGTAAAGCAGAATGGTTACCACTCCAGTGTATGAGCAATCCCATGAATTAGATTTTACATCTAAAACAGCAAGCAAAGGAATCAATGCTAATCACCTTAACGAGGTGAGGTAACAAACCCAGTTTCAAGAATATGTTGAGCCAATTGATCACAACAGAAGAAATTTTAAGCTGAAAATACCTGGTTTTATCTAGTAGGGAGAATTGGAAATGGGGCAGTAATAGGTGGCTCAAAGAATTCTGCTTCCTAGCTTTTGCTCAGTCTTCATCTGTAGCACTGCAGAGGCCTTCAGCCAAGAAGTTTTTCATCAAGCTACTAGCAAGTGTAACTGACCACCATCTATACCTTTCTAGCTGTTAGTTCTGGAACAAGTCCTTGCATCACCACTGTTTGAGACAGGCATTTCTACTGAAGGTAGGTATCAAGTTTCTTCTTGATGTTGTCAAAGGAATCCACTCCCATATAGTCAGCTTGGCCCTGTTCCCACCGTTCCTTGCGTTCCTCTGAAGATTCAGTAGGTAATACTGGTGATACTGATAAGTGGGACACTGCCTCTGTCACCTCTGCCTAAAAGAAAAGGCAGAGTAAAAATATGGAAATACTGTACATGGCTAAAGTGAGCAACAGGCCATAGAACAGGACAACAAAGTAGATGATCTCATGAGCAGTAGCAAGCATTGCCAATGGGCAGGGATTGTGCAACCTTCGTATCAAAATAACAAAGCAGAATTACAGAAGTTAGCAAGGGGAAAAATAAAAAAAAAAAAAAAAAAGGAAAAAAAGTAAAGTTTAAGTTCTTCATACCTCTCTACAGAAGCCACAAGAGAAAGCCAGAGTATAGACCAAGCCCGATAGCTGCAAATAGTTTGTTAGAAAAATGCAAGATTACCAAGAGAAAGCACATCTTAAGAGATCCTTAACTTTGGTATTAGAAAGGCTGAGAACTTAAACTGGCCCATGTACTAAGCTAAGACTAAGAAATCTGCAGTCAGATGCAAGCTACTAAACTCTGGATGAGAATTAGAGTTAGAATCATTACTTTGGCTTTAATAAGTATTGAGATTCATCACTGCCATTGTATGTAGGTATTGATTTTCTTGTTACCCTAGGCTTACCTAAATTTGTTTCACCATGCAAGATCTGTACATACATATTTGCATGCTCAATTGCGGTTCTGCTTGAGAACCTTATTATTAGCTGCAACACATTAAGAGTTAGGGCCCTTCTCTCTATATATAAAAAAAGTGTAATGTCTGGTGCAAGGTTAGCTACTTACATAGTTTGTTTTAGGCAAGCATACAGCTATGTTCAAAATCACTATAGCATGCTTTTATTCTATAGCAGTTTTTATTCCAAGCTTAAAAGAACAAAACCAAAATACCCTGCATCTCACAAACTTAAAGCACACCCATGCTTTGAGTTGGACGGGGGAAGAGAAAGGGCTGCAGTGGTAAATAACCCATCATCCATACTTGGGCATGGACGTACAAGATTATTAAAGTACATACCATGTTTGCACCTGTAGTAATTTCTTTAACAAATCCGTGCTGTTCTAGTAATGGTAAAACATGAGCTATGTAGGTATCCCACCACATGTTGAGGAATTCCGGGTGAACTATTTTGAGGTCGTCCATGTTGCCTTTTATGCTTTTTGTTCTGGAGTCATATGTATAGTTCCATGGCTTTGTGCTTCCCAGGAAATGCACCACTTTAGTATTTGCACCAAACCTGTTGGACAGAAAAATTTTAGAAGCCATTTTGCATGTGTCTAGAAAATGAGTTTTGTCTGGCAGACATAATTTTTTTTAACCTGCAGTTTCTGTGTTTGTCCAGAAAATGTAGATATGAATATATTTAAAAGGCTAAATGCTAAATGATCAAACTGCCAATGCCTACTGGGACTGAAAGCATTGCTATAAAACAGAAAAAATGCAAACTGAATTCTACATTATGCTAGTCAGAATACAGCCAAAACCTAATGGTGTGGGCTATTTAAATACTTACAGCCAACTCAAGTCTTTAGAGTGATGTCCATAACTCAGGAGAGAGCAGTCTCAAGCAGCCGTTGCAATCAGAACTGGTTTTAGAAGTGAAAAAGATTCTACTCTAAAGTCAGCAAGCCAGAGAGTTAGGCATTATAAGCATTATGAAGAGAAGGGTCAATGTTAAGAGTTACCCTTTAGGTTTACAGCACTGTAGAAAAGGATCATTAGAAGGCCATGCTGCCATGCAGCATTAGAAGGCCATGTCCCTGTAAAATAATAGCTTTGTATGACCTAGGTATTTCAAAGGACTCCTGATCTTCCTGCTGTGGGGTCTTGCTAGACAACTGTTACTTTGTAAATAACCTTAAGTTTAGCCATGGGTGGGTTTGGTGGTGGGTTGTTTTTGTTTCTTTTAAAAACCATTTTAACTCAGTTTTCAATATGAACTTTAATTAAAAATAATGTCCCAAGTGTTATCAGTGTGTTCTTCTGCATTAAAAGTGTAGATGAGGTACACCTCTTCCCAAGTAAAGAGCTCAACACTTGCAGAGACAAGTCACTTCATTCTTCTACAGTTCCAGAACTAGATGTCAGCTTGAGTCAGTTTTGTGAGCAAGCAATACCAGTCTCTCTAGTAACAGCAACTGTTTTGCCGAGTTCAGTTTGTATCACGTCAGGATTTCTTCTCAGCATATCACTGAAATGGGTAATAATGTCGAAGCAGTTTGTCTGACATTTTATTAAGCACATGCTGATCATTTTGACCAGGACTCAGTTGTTTAAGAGTTTTACGTATGGAGACAATACAGGTGTGTTTCAAAAGCTGTAGAATATTCAAACTAAGGTAGTATGCATTGGGGTGGGAGGGAGATTCTGTACTGTTGTAAGGTCCTTCACTATATTTCAATATTTATGTTCGATGTTTTGAATGCCACTGATCTTATTATGGAATGAAGAGGTATGTGTGTGTGAAACAAGGCCAAGTATTTGCACTAACTGCAAGGAAAAAAAATGGTGTCTTCAGGAGGTCAGTTATTGGGCTTTAACTTTAAACTCCATATGTCAAGATTTGGTCTAAGAAGACTACATTAGTTTTATTAGCTGTCACAGTACTAAACAACCTGAGTTTTCTTCATCTTAGGCTGCTGCTGTTCTGGAGAAACTTGTCATTGTTCAAAAATCAAGGCTATTTAAGCAAGAGAATGCCTAAGAAGTGTTATGTTACACTTGCTGCAAACAGAGAAGTGTACTCTTAGTCTTCTGTCCACTTACGGCCAGAAAACCAGTTGACAGATGCCAAGCTTCTCTGATGTTTTCAGTATCTGCTTTCTAGATACTTTCTGGATCTGCAATACTTTATTTTGACATTTAAGTTCAACTGTTAGAAAGCATTATGTCCGCACTGGCCTCAGCAACTAATCTGTCTTTCCCTGTCTCCCAGAAAAGACCTTCATCAATGTTTTGAAGTTAGAGAGCATTTGTCATGAATTGGCATTTTCCTTTGGAAAAAGGATTACTGAGACTGCTGTGAAATTTAGTCTCACTGTACAAAGCTGCAAAAAACTTAGCTACTGATGTCAGTAGGTTTAAATTTCAGTATATTCCATCTGCTGATTATCAAGAGAGTAGCTGCTCATCTGACCAAGGGAAATTGTTTCACCTATTGAACAAGGAATTTTACTTACAAGGGCTGCCCTTCCAGCATTCTGCTTTTGAAGGTCTGATGAATTCCATTAGGCAGCTGATTCAATCAGTTAAGTGGACTATTTAAATACTTACAGATTCAACTAGTGTTTTATGGCAACAAGGTAATTTGTAAAATTAAGGTCATGTGACTAACAGCCAGCCATGGAAAGAGGACATACTTTACAATAGATATTAGCTTATCAAATGCTATCCAGCTACTTAGTCATTCTGAGGCTTGCATATATTTCTTTAAATAAGTGTTCCACTTTTAGCGTGACAAGATTCCAGATGGTATTCTGATCACAAGACATAGTTTGATCTTGAGCCAGCAACAGTGCTGCTTATGCTAGCTGCTGCTTTGGACACTAGTAACCTGATGTCTTTCAGAGATCAGATTGTTTTTATGCAATTGGTACTTTCCCTCCCCTTGACCCCAGCTTCTGCAACTCTTAATAAATAAGGAGTTTCTGTGTAACATTGCAGCTTCCCTTGCTTCCCTCCTCCTTACTCCTGTGTTTTTGTAACACTTTGACCCCGCCTCTGATATACTGCTTATACTTACATGCCAAATCTAGTACCACTAGCTAGGGAGGATACAGTTTTCCTTGCAGAGGAAACATGCAATGGTATGTGGTTTGGCTGTAGATTTTGTTCCATAACACTGTTACTTAAAAAACTGGCAGAGGTCTAGAAAGACTGTTGGGAGAGAATTCAAGCTTTATACAAGTCTTTGTTCACCACATTTATTTGAATGGTATAGGTTGATTAGATTAACTACTGGTTGTTAAACACCCCAAGTAATTTGAGTGAGAAAAGGGCAAGTTACCTAAATGGGAACGACACCACCAGTGACATGCTGAAGTTCAGCTCAATCTGATTTAAGAGCCTACTGCCGTTGGTTAGAACTGTACTAGACTATTTCCCATAGTGGAGGAGTGGTTCTTCCTTTCACAAGTGACCTGTCAAATGTGCTTACTCTAAACTTCAGTGCTACCAGCGGGGATGAGTGGTTTAAGCTACAGATACAGAGCTCTCTGCATTTATCTTGAGATGACTCATTTGACTTACATTAATTTGAAGTCTAATTTTTTTTTAAGAGGAGAAACTATTATATATTCAGTGACAACAGTCTTCTAGAAAACCTGTGTAAGCTCACATCATGCCTGCTCATTCTGTTACAAGAAATTAGTTTGTGTAAGCTCTGAAAATCTTCTTAAAATTTTGAACTTACGCTTTAAATGCTGGAAGGTAGGAATATACAGAAGTGCTGCTCAAATTATAAATAAATGGTAGATGTCTGCTCATGTCTGTTGTTGCCCAGCTGCTGAAGAAGGTGTTTAATAACCCCTGATCTGCACCTAAAAGAGAAAGCATTAATAGGCTACAAGCATCAGATAGCTGTTTGAGGATCTTTTTCAGTCACTTCAGAAAGTAAGAGTTGGTAATGCAGTTGTCATGTCCAGTAAAAGTTTGGCACAAAGGACTAAATTTCTATTTGTGAACAACCCTGTTAACCCTGCAGCCTTTGAAAATACAAAAAATGCAGAGAATGAAATATACAGTATGTAAGAGGTTACTTTTGCTAAAAGAGCAAGCTGCTCACAAACTCTGCCATTCAGTTTCTTTTAAGTTCAAGCTGTATAAAGCAGGAAAAAAAAATTAAAAATTGACCAGGGCAACTAAGTACTGTTCAGCTTCAGGAAAGCTGTAGCTCAGGAGATCAAGTGGCAACAATTAGTTGTTTTATTACTTATGCTTACAGATGCATAACCAACAACTCACTGCTATCAGTGGCTTGTTAGACCTGCAATCCCAGATGCATCTACCTCCACTTCATCAGATCCTATAACAGACAAGAGGTGTTTCTAGTTCTGTACTAAAAAGCTGCTGACTAACTGCTAAGCAAGGATAATAATCTGTGTTGGGAGGAACCACCTTAGTTTGCAAGCAGAGGTTGTAATGGGGTTAAGTGAGTCAGAAGTTGTTTTGTATTTGGTAGTAGAGTAGCTAAAAAAAAATAAAAAATAAATAAAGCCTCCAGGCCCAAACAGCTACTGTAGTTTCTAAGCTACTGAGAAGCAAAACCCTATTTATTTATATCCATTCATTCCTTATTGCAATGAATATAACTAGTTTTTAAGTGGTAATAGTTCCTCTTATCAATGAGATTAAATGCAGTCCCTCAAATTTCATTTGCTGTATTCCTTTCACCTGTAACTGCATTCACAAGAAGCATTACTGAAGAGTAGATAAATGGATAGCTTGGTTAATAGTTTATTTTAATCTTTCATTTTCTGGAGCACTCAGTCTCTGCCAGCTCTGAAAAGGAGTTTTTATTGGCTGTGATTAGAGTTAGGGCAGTATTAAGGTTTACACCATCGGTGCTGTTTGAGCAGAATTTGCTTTTTGCAACTGAAGTATCTAGACGCTGGGCATAAACTTAGATGTACAGACAGTACACTGACAAATATAAATTCTAAGTATCCTGTTACAGCTGTCAGCATACATGCAGATTGCAGAGTGAGAAACTGCCTGAGGACTCAGTCCAGTAATTTAAAATTGCTGACTTGCCTCTCAACCCCTAAAGGAAGGAAAGCACTTTTGAAGGAGTTGTGTCCATCACAAGAGAACTGAAGGGGCAGCAACAGTGTATTTAACTTACTCTACAGGACTTCCTCTCACTCGGATTGTTTTACATACTTGGCTTTTTTTTTTTTAGATTGCATGCATTTGTGCTAAAGCAGACAATGAAAGCAGCATTTAGCTGTCCTAGTCCAGAGTTCAACAGTAGTCGTGTTATATAAACTAGATCTTAGACATACGGTGAAAGAACCAGGCAGTATTAACCACATACTTACAGATGCATAAAAAGATACAATACAGCAAGACTGTGAAAACAATTATTTTGCATCCCAGGCTAAAGAGCCAGAGGATTGTCGAAGCAATAGCAACATTATCTTAAAGTATCAGTACTACCAGATTTCTTTTCAAACCAAACTTTTCCTTCGCCTCCACTACTTTTGGATAGTATCTAGTTCATTGCATGACATATTCCTTTGTATCTAGAAAAGCAAAGTTCAGATAGACAAAGTGGTTGTCTACATAAGTAGCCATCTTTCTGCTATTTCTGAACAACAGCTTTACATCGAAAGCACCTGTCTGCTGTTATAAACATGAAATACTCTGGAAAGTCTTGCATTCCTCTGCTTACTGCTACTGCAGATGAGATACTTGCAGCTTGACTTCAACTACGCATAGCTTGGTAGCTTGTTAAACTTGCTTCCCTATTAAAAGCATTGACCCTTCACAGGCTTTTCTAATATTAAAAGTTTTCTAGAACCTTGTATTACCATCTAGGTAAATTTAAGTTTCAATCCCCTTCCTCCCCACTGAGTTCCTGAGCTCAGCAGTAGCTTATACAGACGGCCTAAATCTCTGTGGTCTCATTACTCAGATCAGTGCTATCGCTTAATAAAAACTAAGTAAATTTTAAATCTAAAGTACAAATTACAGTTCTAGAAATTTTGTACCCAAACCATTAACCCACTATTTTTGCTGTTAAGTGCTGCAACAATTACTTTGCATTTAGGACATTGAAGAACTTTCACCGTTGCGTGGCTTTAGCTTTCATGTCAGAGAGTATACTGTGGAAGAAGTTCTATTCTTTTAAAGGAGAGGGGCCTTCAACCTAGAAGACCCTGGGATCTGCTAGCAGTCAAGCACAAAGCATGGAGAAGACAACCACCAAGTCACAGATGTTCCTGTGGAGCTACTCAGCAGTTGGTTTGTACAAGGATGTGGGTTTGTTTGGGGGGCTATTGGTTGGTTGAATGGATGGGTTGGGGTTTTTTTGGGCAGGGGGGAGGATTGTCCTTTTTTAGGGGTTTTGGGTTCATTTTGTTTTAAATGCAACAATTCGGAACTATGCTATAGATTTTGCCATAGCTGGTGAGCGATTTGCACCCAGCATCTGAGAGTGCTCACAAAGCTACCAACTACTACCTTGCCAGTAGCAGGGTATAGACCCCTTCACTACATGGCAGTGCTCATTTTCACTAGTTTATTCGTATGATAGCATTAAGCATCCAGCTGTGACAAAATGTTCTCTAGAAGACCACACACAAGAGTACACACAGTAACAGGGACTATTCTGCAGACTAGGAGTGACTAATGAACTTTTACTTTTTGAAAAGTACTGAAAGGTAAGTCAACAGGCTGACCAATTACATTCTATCCAAGAGCTCCATTTTATGGTCTTATTTATGTAGTTTACTGTAGCTTTTTACGTTAAACTTGTTTTGTACCACAGTAGTTATATAATGAAATTTAATGACAGGAGACAGTGATATTCAGAAGCTTTTAACTATAGCAGTGTTCAAGCAACATGGGCTTTTACTGCAATGGTAATAGATTTAGTAGACTTACGAGACAGCAGAACTTGGCTTCTCAAGCTTAAATCTGGTACAGTGGCCAATCCCAAGTGACCTATACTGGGAAGCAGCCAAGGCTATATGCACTTGATATTGGGAGAGGCAGTCACCACCCTATAATGATAGGAAGCCATCACATAGCATATGAAGAGATATTTGTATCTTCAAATGTCTGATTATCTGAAGCTATGTTCAAGTTGACCAGTGTTGTTTTTTCTACATCAACTTGAATTAGCACAGAATATTCAAGCCTTGCGTGTTAAGAGTGCATGAAGCATAGTACTGAAGTGCTGATGCATGCACTTTGCTTGCTACATCTTCAGGTTTCTTGTTATATGATTTTACACTGTTAATGCTTACAGCTGCTAGTTTGGAGGCCAAACTCAGGGTGTTTTATTTCATGAAATCTGAAAAAAGTATTTTCACTACATATTGTAATGATAGCCTCTATTTCTGAGAAGGATACAATTTCTGTGTAGTTACACTGAATTGAGAATTCTGTCATACAGAGTCCTCATGATACGTGTGGAGTTACTGAGCCATCCCAATTACTGTTACCATTTTGGTCTAACTTATATTGACATACAAATTAATACATACCATCAAAGCTGCCTTTCTCTGTGGCAAACTGTAACAGCTGATTGTATGTTTCAATGGAAGGTCGGTAAACAAAAACTCCTGAATTAAAACAGTCAGGCCAGCCTGGATCTGGTGCCGCAGATAGCTCTTCTCTCTCAAAAAGCTCATCAATATTTGACAAAACCTAATTGTAAAGGGGTAAAAAAAAAAAATGCTTTTAGGTTGGGAATTGTGGTATGTTTTCACGGATTATGACATCAACCATAGGACATGAAAGAAAGTTCTCATATTGGTGTCTTATGAAAAAGAATACTTTATGGAAGTAGTCCAGCAGACTTCATTACAATTAATTTAGATTAAAAGGCACACACATTCTTGCAGTTACTAGTCCAACTAGTGAAAGGCTTCTATTACACCCCTCCTCTTAAAAACAAACAACAAAACAACATAACCTACAGAAAAAAAAATTCAACAACCCCCATTACCGGGTCATTAAGAGGTACCAGGAGACACAGCCACTTACCATGGTGTCTGCATCCATGAAAACACACTTTGAAAACTGTGTCAGCTCCCAGCAGTGAAGTTTTGTTAGTGTGACACCCAACTCCGGTCTTTTCATTAACGCCAAGTGTGCTGAATCCCCACTATCCAAGACGTTTACCAATATGACTTCATCAAAGACCTTTTCCAGCACTCTCCTGGGGAAGAGTCAAGATTTAGTTCTATTGTTACTCCAGCACCGGACCACATGAAAGATTCCATAAAGAGAAGTAGAACAGGGAACCTGGCAGCATTTCTTATTTCATCAGAAAGAGTTGACTGCATATGTTGGAATGCAGAAATCCATCTGTCTGCCTCAAAGTGTCTAGTTTATAATGAGCACATTTGGAGGAAGAAAGAAGTTCGCGTTTTTTTTCTTCCACAAACAGGGCATTGCTACCAAGTCCAGTCATGGCTATGTAGTAAAAACTTTCCACAGAGGTTTTCTTCACCCAGACTTGGATTTTTGGTAACTTAAACAGTCTACTTTGAGCAGGCAATTAAGAAATGGGAACTTGTTAGAGTAGCAGGTCAGTAGCTGAATCCTAAACAGCTGAAACAGAAGTTTATGCAATAGCTACAACACTCTTCTGGATTTGTGACATCTGGGACATCTGACTAGACCCAGTTGCTAAAGCTTTCTTTATCCCATGAAGTTTTTTCAAAGCTGACTTAGTCATGGCTGTGGGTACATTTTGAACCAGTATTGTGTTCACCAAAGAGCGACAACCTTTCAGGCAGTGTAGTGAAATTATGTGGCAGATGTCCGACCTTTGCTTTACTATCAATAAAGCATTGCCATTAGTTCTAGAGAGATTAAGGCATTCATGCTGTTTAAAATAGTAAACATCTGTAAAGTCTTGGTATTTTACAGTGTATCTTGAACACTCAGCAATAACCAGTGCAATTTGAGCCCCAGAGCTTGTAAATGAGTTTTGGAACTCTGCCTTACAAGGCTGTCTTTATACTGAAAGTTTGGTGTGGATGGTTGCTTCTGAACTTAAGGCATACCTTGTTTAGTGGAGACAGGGTGAGAAATGCAAGTTCTCATTACACCAACTAGGTAGGTAGCTATCAGTCTAAGGGCATAGTACTAGCTGGCTTGCACTAGCACATAAGCACATTTAGGACTGATTCATCTTAAAAGAGCACACTTGCCTACTAGGCTAGAATGGATGTTCCTGTATGTAACATCTTACTATTGATGTGGCCATTTAGCTGCCAGGAGATTGCAGGGAGAGTTCTTTTTTATTGAGCCACCTCTCTACTGTCTCTAAATACTGAGAATTCTTTTCAGAAGAACTTCCCCATGTAGAGAATTTAAACCTATCATCTGTAATTTTACGTAATATTAACTGTTTTGGAGTTTTTCACTTACTCTTACATGTGGAAAGAGAACTCAGTCCGCTCCATACTAAGACTACTCTAGAGAGGCTGTAGGAAGCAGTTGCCTGTTAAATTTCATTTGTTGTACTGTGGTGACCTTGTTAGATGCCTCTCTGAGCTACCGATTTGATGTGCTTCATGCTACTTTAGTTCTTGTTTTCTTCTCTTATGACAAAATTTGGTTTGAAGTGCCTGCTAGATTTTCAGAGGGCTTGTGTTACGTTATCTCAATCGGGAATACTTCTGCAAAACAAATAAATACCAATCCCCTATTGCCTCCTCCACAGCAAACACACAATGCTAACGAACACACAGGCAATATTGTGTTATTGGACAGTTCGGAGTAGGCCTATGAAAGAGCAAAGAGCCAGCTGAAATATCAGTATCAAGTCACAGTTTACTACAGCGTATTTGTTTAACTCATCATAGGGAAGAAAGAAAAAACAAAAGCCCACCAAAACATAGCAGTTTCACATTTGAAGAACTTAGAGAAATCCAGATAGTATAGATAAGTTGAATTCTGTTAAAATTAGATGTTTAACTTCCAGAGTTTTGAAAGGTTACTATTAAGCAATTTAACTTCCATTTTTCAACCTGCACATCGGCAGGAACTGTAGAAGTATGAAGTATTTAAGTAACCTTACCTCAGAAGATCTGAGACCTGAGGAGTTATGAGTGCAGTCAGCTTCCTTGTTGTTCTGTACTGTTGCAAGGATGAACCAAGTACCAATGCTCCTTTCACATAGGAGTCATTTGTGGCTAGAGTCACAAAGGACTGGTCTGGAAGAAATGAACTTGGTCAAGTTAGCATGATCCACTACTTTATTCTGAGACAGATATACTAGAAACGTAGTAGTGTTAATCATGCTGGGATACCTCTATGATGTGCCTTTTAACTCTGTATATAGGGCTGACCTACATGGCTGAATGGAGCAGATTATACTTCCATAGCTATACTTGCTATTTGTGACTCAACACGAGGCAAAATACAGTAAAACACCCCACAAAATCAAGATCATTGCAAGAGAAAACCAGTTCAAATTTGCCCCCAGGCTGAATAAGTCATGCCAAATGTAGAGGCCATCCAAAAAGTCTAAAGAGCCTTACTTTGGCCATTAATACGCTATGTTAAGCTAAGTGTTTGGAGTCTGTGGGCTTGCATTCAGCCTAAAGTTAGTAGGGTGTTGCAGAGTTACTGTAGGTTCAGCTCTCAACCCTGGAGCTACAGCAGTGTAAAACTTGCATTGCCTTTTCAAATGAAAGTAAGTATTGAATTAGATCTTGGACAACAGTTTTAAGTTTTGCCAGCTCAGGATTTTGCAGATGAGTTGTTCCGCAACCCACAGTTGCAGCTCTGTCACAAAAGTGCAAGATTTAAATGGGAAGTAACTAGTAATACAAAAAGCAATTTAAAACGTGCAGCAACAGTTTTGACTCATTAAGCAAAAAAGAGGTAAGTTTGGATTGTTAATATAAAGTATAATCTATTCCAACTGTATCTCAGAAATAGATTAAGGCATATTGTTTTGCCATATAATGTTTATTGAGGCCTTATTATACAAGCTTTGCATTCTTTTCAGTTGTCATGTTGTTTTAAACTACCAGGGTGGGACTGACAAAAGCAAACAAGTAACTTACGAAAGTTCTTCAGCTCACTGTTAACTCTTGTCATATAGACCTCCCTCGCAAGTCACAGCCTTTATAAAGTATGCTCTTTTCTACCAATTCATTTTCAGCAGTATCAACAAAATAGTTTCTTTCTAAGAATTTCAAGGGTAGATTTTCAGATTCAAATTTTTTTTTAGCAACTGTCATTTCTTTACAGGATTTGTTAACTAAGTTAGATCAGAATGAGGGTTCTGGGCACTTAAAGGCTTACTGTCAAGCCAAGTAGTAAGATTAAAATACTGACTTCTTTGGGAGAGACTGTTGTTTGGCACAACTCCTAAGTTCACATGGCAGTCATCATTAATATCGGTTTAATTTAATCCCGCTTTAACAGTTGATGACAAAGTCACGTACCGTAATTGTCTATAACCTCTGTAAACTTGGTTTGCAAGATCTACAGACCAGCTAAAAAACCTTCTATTTTGCTTAGCAGCAAAACCAACTAGTCTCAAGGGATTTAGATTATAGTGGTCAATCACAAAGATCAAAAAACCTTCTATAATGCCAGGAATAAAGATATTTTGCTGAAATTCACTTTTAGCTATTTGTACTAGGCTTGTACTACAAGCCTATTTGTACTAGTTTATATTCAACAAGTCTACAGAACAACTTTATGTTTCTGTGAAAAGGCAAGTGTGTAACATTTTAAGTGGTGTGAACATCCTCCAAATAGGACAGGGTTTTCTCTAGTTAATTCGCATGTTACTACTCAATACATAGACATCTGCCACCCTATGCTCTCAGAGAGCTCACTAAAAATCCAGTGTAGACAAAGTGGGATTGTGCCCAACATTCATCTGAGTGTTGCTTTTTTTTTTCCCAGTAGTGTAAGACTAATTCTTAAAGTGACCTTGCCATTGAAAGGCTAGTCTTTTTTAATTGACCTGTTAGCAGGTACACTTGTACCATGTCTTCTCATCTCATTGAAACTGAATATTTCATCACAAAGTTCTATCCTAGAGAAATAAAGTCCATTTAATGGTGGAGTAAAGGCTAAGAAGCCCCCTATTACATCCCAACACCAACAGGAGACTTTTGAGCTGCTTGACAGGAGGTGAATATTGCCAGCTTGTAGATCACTCAAGTTCAGCACAGCTTTCCAAAGTTTGAATAAACTATGTTCTATTTCGTATCTTCCCTACATTCATAAGTACATGAATCTTTGCTACAGTCTGGGCAAGACTAGTTTCTGATTATTATGGAAGTTACATCTGCAAGAGACTAGTCCATTCTACCTAGACCACAGGTACTTCAGCTGTTTGGGTCTCCCTTCTCAATTCTCTGTAAATATTTCCTCTACAGTATCTTACGTTTACACAGCGGCCACTATCGTGTCTGATACATAATGAACTGTTAGTAAAAACATATCTGCAAAAACACAGAGAATGAGAGACAGTTGCCCAGCTTCATAATTAGTTTGTCCAGACAAACCCATGAAATTTCAGAGACAACTTTGCCTACACGGTTCAGAGGCTAGAATACTCCTTTGTAAGGGTCTTTGTGCCAGCCCTTACAACATCCAAGAGCATCCTGGAAGTCTGAGCTAGAAGCAATCTTTCTTTCATTTGAGGCATGCACGAGGTGACCGGAGTGCTTGCCCCAGATCTTTTCGAAATTCCCCTAGAAGCTTTTCTGTAAGCACAGCCAGAGGTCACACGTGCTTGCCTTTCCTCCTATTCTCTGACTTAGGTACTTGTACATCTGAATATTTTTGGGTACGGCATTCCTAGAGAGACAAGAGCATCTAATTAAGACAATGCATCGGGAGGCAGACTTCCTGCAGGCTTCCAGATCTGAAAATGAAACCGACTTCACTGACAGCTTCACGCAGGGGAAGAATCGGGGGAAAAAAAACGGAAGGAAGAAGCCAGACGGACTTAGAGGCGGTAAGGAACTACTCGTTGTAAAGTGTTAAAATCACCGGTCACACGCTCTCTTTGGCCTTTCGGGAGAGAGCTGGGTTTTGCCCTGTGAGCCGCTGCGGCCCTGCAGTGGCCCCTCTCGCCCGTCCTGCTCCCCGCCACGCCGGCGACATCCCTCCCGTTCAGGACCGGGCACGGAGCCCGCCCCGCCGCGTCCTTTCGGACCGCCCGACCCCCCGCGGACAGCCCCTGCCCGCAGCCCCCGCCGCAGCCCCAAGCCAGGCGCAGCAGCCCCGCGGCCCGCACTGACCTGCCATGGCTGCCGTGCGCGGGTCAGCGGCGGGACAGGCGGCGGCCGCGCTTGGGGCCGCGCCGAGGCCGCCCCTTATATAGGGGCGGGGCCTCCGGCCGCGGCCGCGCCGCTCCTGGCCCCGCCCCGAGGAATCCCCGCGGCGCCGCGGGCGGGGTGCCCGCCATGGCCTCCTGCCGCGGCCGCACGTCACCCCCTCCTTCGGCCGGGCCGGGCTGCCACCGCGCCGGGAGGCCTCGGCCTCGGCCTCCCCCGCCCAGCCTGGGCGCCTCTCGGGTGAAGCGGAGCTTGAAAATAGGCTAGGGTCGTGTCAGGGAGCTGTGGCTCAGGCTGGCAGCGGAGGTGGCCGCTAAACCCTTAAGGAAAACGGGCCAAACCCAGGCCTGGCCCAAAGCCACCCACAGCTGCGGGGAGCGGTTTACAGTGTCCGCACGTGCCAGACACCCCCAGTGCTCGCTCACCCTCACAGTGACAGTGTTCCCTGATGTTTGGAGGGAACCTCCCGTGTGTCACCTGGTGCGCATGGCCTCTGGCCCTGTCCGTGGGCACCGCGAGAGACTGACTGTCCTAGTGGCACCCTCCCTAAAGGTGTTTGTACAGGTGGATGAGATCCCCCTGAGCTGCGTCTTCTCCAGGCTGAGTGGTCCCAGCATTCTCAGCTTATCCTTGTAGGAAAGAGCCTTTCTTGTCCTTTCATCAGCCTTGTGACCTTTCGTTGCCCTCTCTCCGGTATGTTCGTGTCTTCCGTAGTGGGGAGCCCGGCACTCAGCACAGCCCTGCAGGTGCGGCCTCAGCAGAGCTGAGCAGAAGGGAGGGATCCCCTCCCGACCTGCTGGCCAGTCTTGGCCTCGTGCGGCCCCGGATACCGTTCACTGTTTCAGCAAGGGCACATAGCTGCCTCATGTTCAACTCGGTGTCCCCCAAGACACCCAAGTCCTTTTCTGCGATCCATTATCTTCGAGGCGATGATCTATACCTGCTCTTGGACCACAATAAACCGAGGCCAGTCTGTTAGGAAGAGGATTTCTTTCTAATTTGAAATGGCAAGCGAGCTTTGTTGGGAAAGGATTTAAAAAAACCCCAAACTCTCAAATGCAAACTGATGAACAAAGAAAACTTCAAATGTCTCCAACAAGGGTAATTATGTTTGAGCTGAGACAGTTTTTGTAGACCTTTTTTAAAATCAAATTACTTTCCAAAATACCGTCATCAAGAAAGTGCTCCTTGTCTAACCACACCAAAAAACCAAAACCAAAACACCAAACATACTCTTAGAGCATACCATTAATTTGTAAAACTTCACGTGCATAAAAATGTGTGAATCATAATTGTAGGCAGTGTGGGTAATGTTGTACATGTATAGGGATTACTAATATTTTCTGGTATGCAACCCTTTGTCAGGTATCCGTGGCTTTGGCAAACTTTTTCTGTGATGGTGTTAGGCGTGGTTTGTGTCTGTCTCAGATGAAAGTTTTGAGAAAATTTTTAGCCAGCACATTTCAGCTGTGTCTAGCTTGTTGCTTTGCCAAGTTTTTGAGAGAAAACAATAGAATAGCCGCTGTTGGTGGCTGCCCTCCCCCCCGTCCCCTGGTTTCTTTGTATCATGCTAGAGTGAAGCGAAAGAGCATAATTCCTTCTGGTTTCCATGTTAAACAATCAGAACAAAAACCCTAGGATTGCTGGTATTTAGCTTGAAAGTGCTCCCCTCACCACTATGCATACACCTGTTTGCACATGCCTGCTTGAGATTTTTCTGTTTGTGGTTGAATAAGCTGCAAATTCTGCGGTTCCCTTGTGTGACTCAACTGCGTGTACATCTGTGCCTTTTACTGACTGGTTACACTCTTTTCTCCACAACCTGAAGGGAAAAGTCAGAGGAAGAACCTGAGAGATAGGCAGGTGTCCCATTCCAGTGCAAATGGAAGAAAAGATCATGTGACATGATAGCAGGAAAAAAGCCCCCCAAAAAAAGAAGAATGCTTCGGATAAGCTCTCATGAGATGATGGCTCAGATGGGAAAACATCTAAGCCTAGGATAAGCTGAGCAAAAAACCCAGATAGGCCTCAGTTTTGATGGAAGGGAATACATTTAAGTCTCTGTAAAAGATAAATGTATGAGGAGGGGTACTAGCCAGAGAAACTGTGTTACTTGTCAGCACACAATGGGACTTGATAAAATCCTAGTGAGGAGGAAGAAGGCGTAGATTTCTCTAGATAAGGAGACAGCATTCAGAAAGAACGGACAAAGTGCTGCATAGCAGCTCACTAGGTGCACTGAACAAGGTGCAAGTCCTATGGAAAATGAACCTGTGATCGTGCAATAAAAAAATTTCTTCACCATGCATGTCACAGATGTCAAATTGCACATTACAGATATTTTTCATGACTGATAGTGTTATTTTAATAGGAACTTGCTTATAATGTAATTTAAAAGGTGTTTCAAAACACCAAGTACTAAGAAGTAGCTTTGAAATGTAGTTAGGATTTACATAGCAGTAACAGAAACTGCTATCCCTGTAACTGGACCATGTTTAGTGTAAACTTCTAAAGCACTTAATTAGCCATTTGCACTTAAGCTAATTAATAATTTTGCACAGCAATCCCAAGCATTAAATTAAAAAAAAAATTGTAGAGAAAGTTTCACAATAAAACATTATTTCTACCTCTGCAAAATCTAAGGAAAAAAAAAAAACAAAACAGCAAGAACAACCCAGAACAGCTGATTCCATGTATTTGGTCCGAGTTTAAAGCACTTTGTGGAATTCAGATTTTACAACACTTCACTGAAATGGTAATCTAGATGGTTAGGAAACAGACTTGAAGGATGTGAAGTGCATAGCTGGATAGATGAAAAGAACATAGCCTGATTCAAGACTGTTGAGATGTTTGGGTCCATTTTTGTCGTGCCATCTCTGTCTTGCCCTATACTTGTCACAAACTTCGCTGATGACAAAAGCTGTTCTGGATCATCCTCTCTACTTTTGAAAGTGCTTCTAACCTTGACTTTACAGTGAAGTTAGACTGGACTTTTATTATTTGACACTTTTTGAGTAGTCTGCATAGAATTTTAAAATTTGGCACAAATTTTTCCTAGTGCTAGGGTTTCACTATAATGTAACTTACTCCAATAGGACTGAAAAGGCCTTGGTGTTTCTGTTTGAATAATCAAAACATTATGTTGTTGCTCCAGCTTATTTCAGGTCTTTGCATTCTCCTTTCCTAATGGGCACTCTCTTTGACCATCCCAGAGCCAGTTACAGTTCTGGCCTTGTTTTCTTAAAAAAACCACACCCCCGTTACATAAATGTGATGGCCTTCTAAAAAGCTAGGCTCTGTCATTTGCTTGGTGCATGTTACCGATCATGTGTCAGCGACCACGTTTAGTGGATATAAGGAATTCGTACAATTTTGTCTAACTAACGTGATAAACATTCTTATAAGCAGTGAAACGAGTACGTCTCAGTTTCTTTTATCTTTTGGTTTGATTCTCAGTAGTCTACAATACAAGCTACAATAGCATCTTTTCTACTGGTTGCATTAATAACCTGCAGAAGAAGTAAATTGATGGTGAGCCTTTTTTCCTCTTGGGAGAAGTAGTTACCTCTCACCACTCTTTACAAAACTTTTAAAAAGTTGAAATGCTGAGGCTTCCCTCTGCTTCCTTAATCTTAATAAAACAGATTAAATATTAATGGAGAACACACAACAGATTTATAAGCCTCTTTTCCTTTTGCAAATAGTCCAGACAAGGCACATGTACGCGTGTTTTTCTCCTAACTTGGCCTCTGCTTTGTCTCTCTCTGCTCCCCTTTTCTAGTGATTCTTCTGGGATGGGAGGCCGCAAGACCTACTGATTAGGACTTGTATCTGGGAGCAGAAAGCAGGGGTTGGTCACCAATTCCACTTTTCATTTGCCTGCAATAAGTTCCCTCTCTTTTTTTTTTTCCCCCCTCTCTTTATCACTTGACTAAAAGTAAAGTCATCTCTTGCTCTGTATTTGTACGGGGAGTCCCCGTCATGTATCCAAATTGCAGCTGCTATTGCTTCAGTAGGTAACAATAAATCTTACAGTTTCTTGCCTCCACGGATGTGCTGACTGGAGTTTTAAACTCTCTCAAAATAGAAAAATTCTGGTGTCTCATCTGCACATGCATTCTCTTCCTTACTACAGGAAGTGCTAAAACTCTTTAAGTAGCAGAGGATGAAATTCCTGGAAATGCAAAGGTCTCGAGGAGCAGAAATTCTAGCAGGTATTCGGGAAGAAGCAGCACCTTCCTCTCTACATCCCCTGCTCAGGAGCCTGCAGGAAGCGATGAAGTCACTTCTCAGCCTCCTTGTCTTTGAACTAGACAAAGTCAGTCTTTGCGTAGGACTAGAATATTACTATAGGAATGATACACTAACAATAACACTGATCAATTATGGTTGTCAAAAATCTATACAAGCATTAATTTCCTGTCTCTGAGCTGTTAATCATTACATATCCATTTTTACTGAAGAGATTATAGGACTCATTGAGATTAAATGGAAAGACAGTTTGCAGTTTCTGCTAGGACTCATTGAGATTAAATGGAAAGACAGTTTGCAGTTTCTGCTAGCATAAAGCAACAGCAATATTGCTTGGGAGGTCATTTTAGTTGACCTCAAAGGAACTGTTTTAGCATGACACCATCGGTTCAGGCAACACTGGTCTTTCCTATGTGATTTCCTCAGGACTGCACAGAACATCAGCAATACGGATCTGTGGTGTAACGGCTTCCACACCTGACCTCAACGACAAGGTCTTCTATTCATCAGAGCTGAACGCTGTGAGCCCAGAGGTATGCATTCCTGGGTTCTTGCCCAGATGTGCCAGTGTGTTCAAGGCCTAATTAGTAAGGTCTTCATTAAGTGGAATTTTATCTTGGGATGTACGGGTTTGCATTAGGAAAAGGTCATTAGACAAGGTTAAAAGATGATGATCAGAAGTCCTTGTCAAAACCATCACAGCACAGAATAGTCTATAGGTGTTACACCCCACCTCTGCTAAATCCAGCATTATACATGCTGAAAGACAGAGGTCTTGTCACAGTACTGAAAAATACTTAGGCTGGACGTAAACAAATGTATCTGGTGAACAGTTAAAGGAGTTCCAACTGACTCAGTCTTACAAATTCCTCATATATGCTGATTGTGTGCTGTAGTTCTGTAAATTCCACTTAAGACATCAGTAATTGTTTTTCTCTTGATAGTCTGCAGAAAACAACTTCTTGGTCTGCAAATCTACAATCTCCATGTTGGCTGCACTGAGTACATTTGCTATCTCAGGTGTGTCGTTCCAAGTAAATGTCCCCACGTTAAAAGATCCTCTGTAATAGTTACAATAGCTGTTAAATGTAGCTGCCTTGCAGTATATGCCCTATGAAGTGGGTTTCTTAAAAATGTTTTGGGGCTATATTAGAAAGCTGAACATAATTAGTTTTACAATACCTTCTCTTATTAATTGGTCCATGTGTGTCGGGCCTGGCTTAGTGATGATTTTCTAGCTGCATAGTTCACACAGACCATAGCATTATTTATCCTATGTAAACATTGAAACAACACTCATGCTTTTCTCACTGTACAGTCTGGTTATTTTTTCATAGTCTTTTATCAGGATTTTCATCAGTTTCCCCACAGCTTTCAGATTGTTCACAATGCAGATGCAGCAGTTCTGTTCACTGGGCTGGGCAACAGCAATCACGTTCCCTGTGCCCTGCATTTTTTACATTGATTGCTCATAGAAAGACAAACTTAATTATAGCTAGTACTAACTGGGTATGGACAGACACTTGGTTGATTGTTTTAAAACCCATGACTAACGTAGTAAGAAGACCTAAGCTCCATTTTCTTCTTTCTGATGCTTTTGCTAGTGACTTGATATTTTGATGCAGCCTATTGCCTATGAAGGTCAGTTTGTTGTAGCAGTTTACACTGATACAGCTCTTGTGGCTGACACTGATCTGAAGAATGTGGATTTGAGTGTATTTTGAACCTTAAGAGTTTTTCAGTACCATTTTTGTGTCTGAATTTGTATTATCTATGAATATTTAAATAACTTAGAAGTCCTGCAATGCTTCTGATTATAACATCTTATGTATGAAGAGAACTTCACTGGTTAACTTTAACGTTTTGTCAGTGCTAAGTCTAGGCTACAGATCCTTCCCGTTCTGTGTTCCCCAGGATCTTCTTAGAGTGAAAGTTTTAGTGTTTCAGGAAAGGTCTAAGGCATCTTTTTTTGTTATTTGAGGGATCCTATATTTTCTTCTAATAATCATTATCAAGGGATGTTCTGAATATTTTACATCACATAGGGATGACTGCTACAAAGTTTCTGGGTTTTATTGCAGTATTCTCTGCTACAAAAGACTTAAAAATTTTGTAGGTAGGAATTCCCAGCCAGTATTTTTCATCTAAATGTGTATTTTATAGCTTTTTAAAAAGCTATAGTATAGAAGTATTTGTAATGTGATTCTTGCTTTAAAAATACCCCACAAACAAACAACAAAAATCTCCCTTGTACATAAGTTGAAAATTGTTTTATTTAAATGTTTAATGGGTATAATGGTCCAGTTGAGAGACCATGGGGTTTAGCTTGTGGTTATTAAGCACTTAACATTGATAAAGCTTATGTTCAAGAGGCCCATTTGGATAAAGCACTTATGTCAATATATGTTGAGGAAATGGGTTTCATTTAGAAAAAGTTACAGCAAAGAGTAAACCTCTCTTTCTGAAGCCAGTAAAAATTATGAAAAGTGTAGTAGGAAATATTTTGGTTCCAGTGTCTTCTTCATTCCTGGCACATTTAATGTCTATAGCTTCACTTAAATTACTGTGTTTTTAACTTCTAGCATTTTAGGTATATTTAAAGCCACTGCTAATCTTCAAATATTATATGGAAACCTTTAATGACACCCTTTTGTGCTTACTTGTATTAGAGATGACAGAGTTTTGTTCTGAAATAATGAAAACGAAGGAGAGAACACTGCATTTTCTTAATAATTACTATTTATATGGTGGTTTTCTGTTCAGTTTTATATTGCTTCTTAATCGAAGCAAATGAAGACTTATGACAGATTGAAGCTGTACATTGGTCCAGATGAGAAGTGAAAGAAGAGCAAAGGGCAAGAAATGAGGCGGCAGCAGGAGTAGTGATTTGGGACATCTGCGATAGGTGAAAGGCTTGGGAGATGTCAGTCAGTAAGAGAGCTCTTATGCACTGCAGAGTCATGCTGGAGGATGTGGTCATTAAACTATAAAGATGATAAACAATAAGGGGCAGAACCAGAAGCGAGATATTACATTAGCATTCTTTAAATTTTTAATCTAGCTTCTTAAGAGCTGCTCCTATTAAACAACTCTGATAGGGAAATCTGTATAATGCTTGTCTTGTAACTGTTCATCACCACTTTCAAAGACCTGTGTCCAAATATATCTTCAGAGCTAATCATGGCTGGTATGAAGAATTTTAGTGCTGGTTGCAGTGTATGGAACACTTTGCTGTGGAATTCCACTTAAATATGATGTCTGTGACAGTGAAACATGGTCGTGGACAATACAGTAGGACATAAGAAAGAGAATTAGTAGATAGAGATCTTTTGCTAGATCGGCTGATTTAGTAGAAGAAAGTAGACAAATTTTCGGACACACAAGACCTTCTTAAGTCTCAAATAAAACCATTGACTGGGTAGCCTTACTAGTTTCATGGCATATCATAATATACCTCCTCATTAGCTTCTCTGTTAATGAGGCACTACCTGTTTCTCTTCACTAACCTTGTCTCCACTGTTATCCCCTTAATAACGTCTTTTTTACTTCAAAGCCGTTAGCTATCTTTTCTTTCAGAGATGATCTAACTGATACACACCTAGCTAAATTCTGAGCAATTGCCTTTTAATTGTATATAGCTCATCTAATTTTTTTTAAGTCTGCCACATCATTTTTGGACCTGATGAAGGCCTCTGAGTATTTTAAAAAGCTTGGGGTTTTTTTTTGTGTGTTCTTTTGTTTTGGTTGGGTTTTTTTGGTTGGTTGTGGTTTGTTTTTTTGTGGTTTTTTTTGGGGGGGAGGTAGAGGGAGGGTTTGTTTTGGGGTGTTGTGTGTGTGTGTGTGTGTGTGTTTATAGCTGTTGGTTTAATGCAGCACCCTAATACCTCTTGCCCCATCCCTGGCAAGTGTTCAAGGCCAGGTTGGATAGGGCTCTAAGCAACCTGATCTACTGGGTGGCATCCCTGTCCATGGTGGAAGTGGGGCAGGGTTTGGAACCAGATGATCTTTAAGATCCCTTCCACCCAAGTAATTCTACGATTATCTGCAAATCTAATGATTAACTTTTGAGGGATGAAGAAATGAATGAAGCAAAACTTAATGCGTGCTGAACGCGCTAGGCTGAAAATGGCAGTGACATCAGTTTTACTCATTTAAGAACAATTACATTTTTCCTTTGTCTTTAAGCCTTACAATTTCTTACCATATGAGGAAGCAGTCCAGAAGTGCTATCTGCATAATCCCTAATATAGGAATGTCTTACTCTGCACAGAGTGGGCAAAAAGTTTCCAGGGTTGCGTAACTTTTGTGACAGATCTTGGTGTCATTTTCTGGTGTAAGTGCATGTCTCACCCTTTTCTTGTCTTTTTAGGCATATTCATTGGTACTTAGACCTTTGGCTGTACGTTGGTGAGCTTGTGGGACAGAAACTTGTATTTTTTGCCTTCCAGCATGCAGTCTTCTGAAATGTGCTGGGATACAGTGGGAGTAATTAGTGCAACTTCTACAGCGTTGTTTCTCTCCTTTGCGACAATGAGTTTATTAACCATACGAGGTTTTCTAAAGCTAAGTACCATTTTTTCAGTCACATTATTTATAGGAGTAAATCTCCTGTAAAACAACAACCTTTATCCCATTTGACCAGGGAGGCTCTCAGTATTTGTATAGATCATCTGTTACCACCTCCTGGCAGCAACTAGGTGACCCTAGTTCAGTTCTTAAGTAGATTATGAATGAGCCTGGACAAGCAAACATGCATGCTCATGTGAGGGCCACCACTGCGGTTGTTCCCAGCCCTTCTTTGTTGCCAGACCTTTAGTATCATATCAAACCAGTAAATTGATACTCCACCGCCACCTTTGGGTGAATCTTTAAAGGGCTTAAGTCATACACATTTCCAATGTTGTTTTCCTTCTCTCTGCTTTTCTCAACTTTCTGTGGGACTCCACTGCAGGACTTGTAGTTCTTTGAAAATACGTTTCACTTGGCTGAGTCTGCTAAGAATACATTCAGCGACAAACAATGATAAATGTGTCCTTTATAATATCAAAACAGAAGTGTTGCAATATTTTGAGCCTTCTCAGCATCTGTTATATTGCTCCGTTGCAGTCTTTGAGTGACTCAGAATGTTAGGGCATTGCAACAGGAACATTTTTATTATTGATTTAAATGTGGCCCCAGTTTTAATTACAGAGGGACATAAATCTTGCTCCACCTTTTGCCCTCACAGTAGCAGCTGAAACTTTCTATTTAGATTTCTCAGTGTTCCTTTCCAGAAAAGACAGAGAACAAACAGCAGATAGTTTCTGTAGGCTGTGACCTAGCTCCCTGACTTTTCTTATTATGGAATGGAAGAGAGTAGCCATGCCAAATAATGATGGAGCTCAGCTGAACTGAATGGGCCTGAGAGTCACTTAGTTGCTGGGCTTGCAGTGGAATAAAAAACAATTTCCCTGTATCCATTTAGTGAGGGTGAGTGCAGGAAAAGCTGTAAAGGAAAGGGTTGTAAAAGAAACACTGAGAGAAAAATGGGAGAGGGCATAGCATAAGTAAGAATAAGTGAAAATGGGAGGCAAGAAAGGCTGAAAAGAAATTCAGCTTTAAGGAGTTTTCAGAATTGGAAAACTAAGAAACCTGTAAGAATAAAAATAGAGTTTCTTCCATGTTCTTGACAAGGAGATGACAATGATATAGCAGAGAGGGGAGAGAGAAAATCACAGATTTAAGATAGTGTTAGGTCATAGATTGGACTTGATGATCTCAGAGGTCTTTTCCAACCTAGTCGATTCTGTGACTCTGTGACTTTAGGTGGGACACTGAGATGAATTTCTAAAAGGCATCAGTGCCGAGACTAAGAGAATAAGGAAGCTAAAGAATTATATGGGACAGAAGTCTGAAGACACGTTGGAATGCTTTCTTAGGCAGGGATATTTGGCAGTATCTTTTGAAACCATTGCCCTGAAAGACTTGTGGAAAATAAGAGCCAAGCCTCTTTATAGCAAGAACCTTCTAGGAAACCAGTGGATTGTGTTATGTAAGAGTGAGATACAGTCAGCAGTTTTCCTTGGGCTGGCATACAGCTACTAATGCTTCATGATACTTTACATCCCACTTTGCTTCAATTAGATTTTTTCTGCTCCATTTTTCCTTAACACAGCTACTCCTCTTTTCACTTTCCAGTAAAGGAATGCCATTAGACGAAGCAGTTCTTGGTGGGTCTATATACAGCATATATTTCAATGTCTTACATTGCACTTCTTCTCCATGGACACCCCCTTGTCGCAGGGGAGAAGCTTGTGTGCCCTTATGAGGTTGAGAGCTGTGCTAGCAGTGGTACGTGCCTCCAGTAGGGTCTCCCATGCTAGTCAGGTCTCAACTGAAGGGTCAGACAAAGTGTGTCCATGGGCAGGATGGGCTCGCTACCCCCCGGCAACCATCCTAGGAGAAGGACAACTCTAACTCCAAACCTGGGCAGATGGAACTGGCTTAGCCCTGTAAGGCCGTCCATCTAAGAGAAGGACACTCTAACCAAACATATGTCCTGAGGACTTCGCTGCCACCATCCAAGCTCACTTGGCCCTGGCAGATGAACCTTAGGAGTAAAGGGTGGGGCCAGTTCTGCGCACGCTGTGCCTCACCTAAAAAAATCCATTGCACAGGCTCTAGAGATCCTCCCACACTCACAAAGCCCTGTAGCGACAGGTGAGGGATGAAATGGCAGGTGATAAGGTGCACTGGAAGCTGCAGCCCCAGCCCTGCATGCAGGCGGTTCAGGACAGTGGTTGCTCGAGACTGACCCGGAGATGACAGTCTGGTTCAGCAGCATCCTGAATGACCAAGCAGCCGTTTTCAAGGAGAGCACTGCTTGCTCCACATGGAGAGGGGCCTTCTTTCTCCCCAAGGTATCCCCAGAGATGACAGCCAGAGCCTCCAATTTTAGTCAGAGCCAGTGACCTGAGGTCCTGGGCACACTTTGGGGACAGTAAGTAGTGGACTTGCTGGGTTTTGGCCTCTCTGTTGCTGAAGTCATTCATTGATTGCAGTTTTCTTTCTTGTAGCTGACTAAGAGAGT
>JAWWEW010000010.1:1254-11542 GCA_035583185.1 Anabacerthia variegaticeps | reverse complement strand
TCGTGCTTTCTTTCTTTCGTTCTGTCTTTCTGTCGTTCTGTCTGTCTTTCTTTCTTTCTTTGTCCCTTTTCCTTCTTTCCTTGTTCTCCCTCTCTTTCTTTCTCTCTCTCTTTCTCTCTTTTTCTCTTTCTTCCTTTTAAAATACCTCCAACCAGCCAGTTTTGCTTCTCCCAGTGGATTTATCCCATACTTAGAGGGAAGACTCAGACCCCAAACCAACAGGTTGCTGAACTGGAGTAACCAAAGCTGTCATCCAGACCAGGCTTAGGAGAATGCTCAGTGTTCACTGGCCACAAATACTCCAAATTAATCACATGCTTAAATGTTTTGCATATTCAAAAGAGGATGATTGCAATTTGGGAGAGTAATCCTGATCTGGAAATTGGCACCATACGGAATTGCATTGTCAGCTCTAGAAGTGTTAGCAGTGCAAGATTCCCAGGTGTTCACTCCTGCCTCTGTTCAAAACAATGCATATTTCAGGCTCACACCTATGCTAGTTAAATGATTTAGTGAAGTTTATTGCACAGAAAAGGAACACAAGGAAATCCGACAGTACCTCTGACAGATAAAGACAGGACTATTGAGGGAAATTTAAGCAGCATGTATTAGGCATCATGGGTGAAAGAGCTGGCTGTGTTTCAAGTGTTTGCAAGATGTGTTTGTTTTCTCAAATCTCCAATTTAGTCTAATAGGCATATTATGTTCAGGCATGAACAACTAAATCCCATGTGGAATGATTAAAAATTCTCAAAGTACATGGTACAGCGAGCGTGTAGATGCTCAGGCCTATGAAGACTTGGGTTTCTGGTTATTTAGGCTCACAGTAAAGCCAAGGTTCACTCATAGTGGACTTTTTATTTTCCTGTTTAAGCATGGATTTCTAATGTCTGGGGTTTAGCCAACTTATAAGGAAGATAGGAACCCCATCTAATTATCTAGATTCCTTGACTGCCAGTGGAGACAAGGGGCAGGTCACCCCTTGGAAGACAGGTAAGAGGAGCTGCTTTTGTGGCAAGAACCCACCTTTTCCTCTTGACTGAGGGAGCAGTTCAGTCTAGCAAAGTCACTGGATTCCATGGCATGAAGTGAATAGAATCAGAGACTCACAGAATCCCAGAATGGTTGGGGTTGGAAGGGACACCTTCCACTATCCCAGGGTGCTCCAAGCCCTGTCCAGCCTGGCCTTGGACATTTCCAGGGATGGGGCAGCCACAGCTTTTGTGAGTAGAACTACTTCCAGGGATAACATTCTGGGCTTTGGTTCATCTTCTTTCCCTTATCTTTTCACTTCCCTTTGTCTTCAGTGACCATTTAAGTCCACCATATATGCTTCTACCATCTTGTCCATATTGGTTCCTCAAAGCAACATGGAATGTCAAAAATAGCAAGGATGGTGCAAGGACTAATTACACACAGGAGAAGGAGGAGCCTCCAGTGGAGCACACGGTTTGAATCTCCATGACAGCCAAGTCCTGGCTGTGTGATAAAGGATGAAGACCATGGCTGGCCAAACAGCAGCCACAGTGGTACCAAGAAGTGGTAGCTGGCTTTGCTAACCTAGATGGATTTACTAGTTAGTAGCTAATTCCACTTTCAACTACTGTAATAATTAATAATGTTTTTTTTTTCTCTCTGGTGATACGAGTTCTTTGATCGTCACATCTCTCTCTCCCTAATCACTCAGTTGGCATAAATGCCACTAATTTTTACCATCTGCTCTACAGTTGGAAGCCCTTGCCTGCTACTGTTCACATGTATCTATGTTGACAGTGAATGATGGGAGTGTTTCCAGTGTGAATTCAAACAACTATTCCAGCTTTGCTAGTCCTAAGCTTCAGATTTTGCCTATTTGTGGAAAGGAGAGCAGGCACTTCTGGGTCTGTCTAGACATGTCTCTCCTAAGTGCATGTGTGATCATATGAGTTACTCACTCCAGTAATATTAATAAATGGGACTGAGCCAAATAAAAGACAGTTCCATTATATTCTCTGAGCTCATAGGGTGGTTATAAAGTCAACATGCTGTGCTATGTTAACATCTGACCAGTGAAATAGTTGTTTCCTGATCCCAGCCTTGGCTCCCAGCCATGAAAAACACAAGACAGATGCTATGCTTTAGTAGGGTCAGGGTTATCAAGGAGATGTGATTAATAGCCGGTTACTGCACTTTTCTGACACTTTTGTTTTGTTGATTACAAAGGACTCCTAGCCATGATTTTTCATTGATTTGGTGATCTTCACGACAGAATCTGAGCTTTCCCTGGAAAAATACAGGCATGTGTGCTGTTTGGACCTCTGGTTTGCTTTGAGCTTGTTTGATGTGGATGCTACTGACAGTGGTATCTCAGAGGGCAAAGGGGCCAATGCCTCCTCGCAGAGGGAACAGCTGTAAATCCAAACAAGGTGTTCTCAGCTATTTGGTGATTTCCCATCAGGAAAAGATGCTGGAGAATTGAAAACACTGACTTTAAAAGTGCATCAGAGTAATTTGTCAGCCTTTGAAGTAGGAAGTCATTTACAGTGGAGGGTGTTCTCTGATGGCGTGAGAGGGGCTTTTACTTGCAGGAGTGACCTGAGTCAGGAAGGGGTTTGTGAAAGGATCTCATGGTATTGTGGTCTCACAGGCCAGGTGGGATGGGGCTTGGAGCAAAGTGTTCTAATGGGTGGTGTTTCTGCCCACAGCAGGGAGGTTGGAACGAGATGCACTTTAAGGTCCCTAAAAACCCAAACAATTCCATGATTTTGTGAAAAATAAATAAATACATACCTATGTGCAAGGACAGGTATTTTGATGCAAGGTTCAAGTCTCCTAGGTTAAAGGGACAAAATTAAACAGACTCCTAAATGCTCAAAAGGTATATGGCAACACCAGGCTCCTATGACAAGGGAAGGAAAGAATAATGAGGCTTGAAAGCCACCACATATTTATTTTGCACTCAAACCAACACACTTAGTGAGAAGAAGAATTTTAAAAACAACAAATAAAAACCCCAAACAAACCAAACATCAAAAAGATCCCAAACAACCTGTCTTTAACCAGAAGCTTCTGCCTCTTCCTGAAAACCACTTGAAGATCACACAGGAAACCCCTGGTGATCACACGGAAACAGCAGAACTAATTTTCAGACACTGACCTACCTGGATGATGCCACAGCACAGCTTTTAATGCAGTGTTTCTTCTACAGTGCCAAGTGGACCAACAGTGAAATAGGACTTCCTTGAATTTGTGGGTGCTTTATTCCCCAAAAGATGGGCATTCTGCACCCTAACTTTGGTTCTGGTTCAGTTTTCTCTCTTTTCCAAGAGCTGCCCACCCTTGACAATGACATATGAAAAATACAATCCTAAGTAAGGAGACAGTCTCACTCCCAGATCATTGATAAACAGGGATGAAAATGATCCAGGTAGGACACTTGTGAGTCACCTGAAAACAAATACCTAAAACCGGAGTGCATGGGACTTACGTGAGGGGTACCACTTGTGGGCTGTCACTGTAGGAAGCTGTTTAAGGCTTTCCCAATATCTGGGTTAGGTAGAATTTGGCACTCTTATGCCAAGCCCTGCTGGCTGCAAGAGGCTGCCAGTTCTGTTCTGACAGTCATCAAGTGCCAGAAGGGTCTTTTCCCCCTACTTTTCTCACTTTTACTGATGTCCCCTTCGTGTTTTAATATCTGAAAGTGTTTTATCATTACAGAGTTGTGGCAGCCTTTCAGATAAACTGGTGATAGGGTTTTTTCCTGACTCAAGGTCAGGAAACTCTATTTCTGGGACACCTCCTTGCCTCGACCACCTTGAGTGTCATGAGTGGTTGGATGGTTGGTGCAAAAACAGGGGTGAGGAACACAATGTCCCATGTTAGGCATTCCTGGCCATTCCCATATTTATGTTCCTCTGGTGCTGTGGCACATCCTGTGATCCCCAAGCTCAGGTTTATCCTTCAGATCTATCACTGTCTTCTCAACATTTTTAATTATCTGTGCTTTCAGGTAATACATAACTCCAGGTTAAAAGAAAAAAGGTACTTGGCCCAGGAAACAGTGGGGTAGGAATATTTTAGTAACATCTTTTTTTTGGCAAATTATATGCATGAATTGTTGTTGTCTTCCTGCCTTGTTAACCTAAAAAAAAAAATAAATAAATTAATTCTGCAATGTTTGTGTACCTAATTAATTTTGTCTGCTTGGTAAATTTCAGATGAGCATTTGAACGTGCTCTCTGTCTATTATTCTATTATTTCCTGTGTTTGTTTGCTTTTATTTTTGTAAAACAGATTATAAATGGGCAGAATTTTTACTTCAAAGTAAAAAGCTATGCCTTCCTAAGTAATTGCCTGAATTGCAATATGTTTGTTATTGTTTCTAATTGCAGATTCTCTTGATGCAGGTCAGCACTGTTTTGGTTCAGACATCCCAAGAATGAGTCACAAGAACAACAGAAGTCAACATCATTGTAATACTGCTTGGAAAGGACAGTCGACGTAATTACTCTGCCCTATTGCTCTTTCCCCTGACTTGAGTGAGATAAAATCTTTTGTCACCAGGACAGTTGAGCAACAGGTTCACTGGGATGTCAGCAGTTTATAAACCTTCTGATTTGATCCTTGAATGACTGTCTCATCTGCTGATCTCTCTTGTTCCACAAGTGACACTCAGTAAAATGTGGTTTCAGGAGGTAGCTAGAAACTTAGATGTAAATGAACCCATACTAATTTTTTTTATTCTTTGAAATTTAAAAGTTAAAAATAAGGAGAGAATCCTTTCATGTAACATTGATTAAAAATATGGTAAATTAAGAGAAAAAGGATAATGCTAAGATGAGAATATAGGCTGTAAAATGTGAGTGGTAAAAAGAATTTGATGAAATTCAGCAAATGGTAGCATTCCATGGTTGTAGGGCATTGCTTAAATGAAACTGTCCCTTGTGGAATTAAGATTAAATATTTACAAAAAGCAATAAAGGGACCCATCAGACATCTGAGGAAAGTACATTACCCATTGTAAGGAGAGAAAACACCTATTCTCTTAAAAAGGTATGTTCAAAACAGGTTCAGAGAAAACAGTCTGGAGAAAGCTGGGCAGGAAAACAGTGACTTGTTGTGCCACCAAGAGATTGCAGCTTGGCTTGGCCAAAGATGGAAATTAAATTTGATGGGATTAAGGATAATTAGGAGGAAGGAGTTCAAGTAAGGTGATATCTCTGCATCTTAAGGTTGTTTCTGGAGCAGCACTGAAATGACTCCCTGCATTTTGTGCCTGGCAGGAAAAGACTGCTCCTCAGCCATGTGTGTTGTACACTGGGAAGGCAAGGAGGGTAATTCCTTGAATGGGGTGCAGGTTTTAACCTCAGGGGTGTCTGTGCCTCTGATGTGAAGAAAAGGGTCACACAAGTGTCCACTCCCAGGCTTTGCACTTGCCCTTCCAGGACAAATGCCTTTTGCTCCTCCTGAGTGCTTTGAAAAGTTTTGGTTTCTGCCCACTGCAGAATAAAAAAAATGTTTCCAAAATCTGCTTGCCATTACATTTGTTGTCACCTTTGTGCTTTTTATCCAACCCCAGCAACCTGAAGTCCGAGGGAAACGGGAGCTCAGTGTTTCCTTTGGTGGGATAAGAGGGAACAACAAGCTTGTGGAGTGGAGGGGACATTCTTGCCTGGTGTCTATAAATTTAATTTGAGTCATGGGAGTCTTGCTTGACAGATATTGCTGGGTTTTTTTGTTGTTGGCTTTCTCAGTGTGATCTTCTGCCTTCCCAACTCCCTCCAGAAATTTCTCTTACATTCACGTTTTTGGCATGTGGAACCTGGCTTTATGCTGCTGTTTATGAAATGGAGTGGCTTGGCTTGGCAGTCTTCAAAGAAAGGACATTGACTTCCTACCTGCTCTTTCTGAAGATGCAAATGATATTTCTCAAACCTAACCTTGACACTGGCACCCAGAAATTGGGCCATATTTGGGTCTGCTTTTTCAGATGCAAGGCACAGGCGTACTCCTGACTTAGATTCAACAATTAGCTGATATTTGGAAACCTTCAGGTTGTTTCAACCCAGGAAGGCAGCAGTCAGGTAATCCTGGTTATCTCCAAATCCTAACCCTAACCAATGGAAACAGGTATTTTCTCTGCTCAGAGATCCAAACCCATGTTCTTTAGCTCTGGATTGAATCTCCTTCTCAAGGCTTCAAGGCTACACACAACCATTTCATTTGGTCTCTGGTGTCTCCTTCCTTCATCTTAAGCTCCCCATTTTCTTGCGGGCTCTGTCCTTCTAGGAGAATTCCATGTAGACACAATGCTGGCCTCTGCAGCAGCCCCTGCCCTTTCTGACAGTACCCTGGAATACAATGCAGAGAGAGGGCAACTGATTTTGCAATTAACATTCAGAAGTCAAACTATTTTCATAATTTTTTTTTAAATAATATCCAATTGCTATAAAAATTAAAATACATATATGTAATATACCCTGAGCTTCATTCCTAGAGGCAGCCCAGTACACATGGACATTGGTAACATAATACAGCTGCATTCCAAAGGACTTTTCAGCTGGGTCTTTAAAATAAGAAATGAGAGGGACCTTTGATTTCATGCAGGAAAGGCAGGGGGTAAGAGGAATCAGTCCTCATTTCTCTCAGGACACTTGGTGAACATCTCAGTTGGAGGAGGTTGCAGTGTGCCCATTCACTGCAGAAAGCCTGAAAAAAGCACAAGTGATCTCAAAAAGTAATGAAAAATACCAGAAGGGGCTCTTCTGGTTTGTTAGTCAGACACTTTTTAAAATAAATTGGCAAGGAATTCAGAGAGAGGCTTTATAGTCCCACTCAGCATTAAACATCAAATGGAATGTACTGAGCCTGCAAAACAGCACTTGGGCCACCAACTCACCCAAGGGAAGGAGTCATTCTTATGGCTTTCAATTTGTCTGTCAAGCTCTGGTTAGCACATGCTACAAGACAAATTACCTGTTGTAAGGACAACAGAGTGTTGCCACTGCCAGCCTGAGTTCTGGGACTTCTCCAAGGAGCACTGAACCTTTGAGCTTTCCCCCTTCCCACTATTGTTTGCTAGCCCTGGTTTTACATTTGGTGATTATTCTTCGGAAACCATAACAAACAAACTGAAAGCACAGGATCTGTTTCTCTCTAACGAGAAATGTCAGGGTTTCATTTAGGTTTTTTACATCCAGCTATAGCTGGTAGGACACTCTCCAAAGAGCACAGCACTGGGAAAATCATGATGTCATTGTAGATGTCTTGCTTATTTCCCCAGAATAAATGAACATCATCATGAAACTCCAGGAGGAAAACTTGGCTGTGCTGGAGTTATGGAGCTATTAAAGCAGCTGAGACTAAGGTTTGCATTTAAGTCAGGGGTTATTTGGAGGTCACCATCATGAGCTTTTTATTTGGAGTTCTAAACACAGGTTTAAGTGCCTCACTTAAATAATTTTGTCTGTAATGAGGTTGGTTTGGCTTCTTGTCTGTAAAATGCTGTAAAACAAATGTGTTACAGAATCACTGCAAATTCTTTTAACATTCTAAAGCTATGAAAAGAATAATTTCTTTCATAATTCTTCAGGTGTCTATTTTATGGCATCCTCTAAATGAGGGCTGCAACATGAAATCACAAAGATTAGCAGTGTGCTGAAACTGTCTCTTCTTTCAAAGAACAAGCTGTCATTTCTCCCCTAAGATGATTTACCTTTCTAGGTTCAGCAATTGTGCACTCTCTAAAGCACAGCAGGAGGGGATCTGTACCAAAAGGAAGATAATTTCCAAAATGCTCTTCATAATTATTGTAATAATGGTCTATTCCTGCAATTTTCAGGCCTAACAGCTAAAATGAGGATGAGTTTACACACACTGGTTGTTTACAGCAGAGTCAGACAAAGGCAAAGATGCAGCAGGAATGTAGAATTTGGGTGGTGGGCACCACTGTGGGCTCTGGAGACACGTGTGTTGCTTTGGGCAGCATCACCTGTGGTTCCAAACCCAAGATTTAGCTGAGGATTTGCTCCATGTTATTTGCCAGAGAGAAATTTCTAGTCCACACCACTTGCAGTGTGCAAATGCAATTAATTTGGTTTCCTACTGACTGTATGGATAACAGAAATTAGCTCATTAATTACTTTTTAATTAATTAAAAATGCCTGTTCGGGGCATCATGTTGTTCCACCACACTGCACAGACAAACTGGCTTTTTCAAGTTTCCACCAGGTGCACTGTAATATCACAAAGCACCATCTTCTGTCTCTCAAGAGCTCAAGAAGTTGTGCCCTTCATATTTTTTATTATCTGAGGTATACTCTGTTCCCTGACTGTGATCCTTCTATCCTCCTCTGCCCTCTCTACCTGTGTTCAGTGTGTCATTACCCTGCCAGGCTCATGGTGTGATTCTTGGGGTGTCCTGCACAGAGACACAGTCCTGGAGAGTCCCTTCCTGCTCAGGGTGTTCTATGGTTCCACCTGTAAAGTCCCATTCTAGGCAAACTCCATTTACTTTTATCAAAAGAGTTGCATCCACAGTGTGTCTCCACAGGTTTTATTTTTAAATTGTATTCAATATTTTCCTGGTGCATTCTTTGGAGCTCATTTTTCCTTCCTTACAATAGAAAGCATGATTTGTATTCATGTTTCAATTTTTTTTACTCAAAACTTCTACACCCCCTTTACACTTTTGTCTGCCCTGCCCTGTTTTCATTTTGGTGAAGGACCAGTGCTCCATCAGCAGAAGGCAGGTGATTGTGCATTTCTTTTGCCAGCACAGAACATTATTCTTCATGGTGCTTTAGTTTCCTTCATCACTTTTTGGCCTGACTTGGTCTTTCTTTCACAACTTCCATCTGGTTTGTTTCTGATCTGAACAACCATTGAAGATGTACTTTATTTTAAGTGCTGGTGTCATTGATCAAGAGTCTCTCTCATTTTGTGGCTGGACCAAAACTTCCCATCAAATTCTTATTGGTTGAGTAACATTAATTCTGAAGACAGGATCATCTTGTGAACATGTGTGGTTTCAACTATTTTCTTTCCTCTGGTCATTAATCAGCAGTCAAAAATCTCAGTGCTTTATTCCGCCTCTTCTTCTGCATGCCAGTAACCAAAGTTTTAATTTTCTTTTTGAAAATGCATTCAACTACAAGAACTCTTTCATCTCTGAGGTGTTGTAAGCTACAGATTTTCTTTTTCAATGATGAACCACAATTTCCTTCAACTGTTCCTGAGTTTCAGTGCAGGAGGAGCAGAAAGATTTCAGTGTACACGGGACTTTTGATTTCTTGGCCTTTGTGCAGCTCTTTGTGCTGTGTTTTCCAGCCACTTCAGTGGATGTTACATGCTGATTAGTGAAATGGTGGATACTTTGTCTGTTCCTATATGGGGAAAAGCCAGAAAACTGCAGTCTGGGGTCATAAATCTGGAAGCATTCACAAGCATTAAATTCATCTTAAGAAAAAGCAAAAAATAAAAACAAAACAAAACCCTGAAAAAACCAAGTGTAAAAAAGGGGATCTTACACAATGATAGATTATATTTGTACATCTCTCTCAGTATTTGGTTCAGCATTATTAGCATGTAGTGTTTGATTGAAACCCTGCTTATTATTTTATTTGGTTGGGATCCAATTTGCAGTGAGCCAAGGTTAACAATTCATAGGACAGAGAAGGGGACTTACAGACTCTGCTTTTTGTGTGGGTTTTGCACTTTTTCTTTTAAAAGAGTATTGTTCTTGTTCATCATTCTACTCTTAAACCACCATTTACACAATTTCCAGCTACCCTGCCTTTCTTTTCTCCCCACTGCCTCTAGCAACCTTAGTTTTAATGAAATAGTACCTCCAAAAGGTTTATTTTAGAATTGTTTTAGGAAATGAGTGAATGCAAATACAAGAGAATAAGTATAAAAGTATCAGAAGTTGTGTGTAATTATTGTTCTGGATTATTTTATTCAATTTATAAATCAAATATCAAAATTATGATTGCAAGAGCAATTCAGAATGACTTCAAGTAATTTTGGAACAGGGTCCCTAGGGAAGTGGTGGAGCCACCACCCCTGGAAGTGTTCAAAAAGTGAGTAGATGTGGCAATTCACTATATGGTTTAGCGGACATTGTGGTGGTCAGTCAAAGCTTGGACTCAATCTACTTTTATGGCACTTCCTCTGCCTTGACAAACCCAACTCAAAAAATCAGCTGTCTGTTGATTTCATAATTCTTGGAAAGCTCATTTCAAGGCTTTAGTTCTTAGCAAAGAGAGAAGGGATGCACTTGGGAGACCCTCCAGAACGGGGCAGCAGCTCA
>JAWWEW010000007.1:0-10683 GCA_035583185.1 Anabacerthia variegaticeps | reverse complement strand
CGCCCCGGGCCGGGGGCAAACAGAAGCCCCCCCAGCCCCTCCCCAGCCCCCCCCCCCGAGGGGGTGGGTGCCAACCAGGGGGGGCTTCTGGGGAGTGTGGGGGTAACGGGGTGTCAAATTGGGGTGAGGGGGCAACTTCAACTGAACGAACACGAGAACGATACGGAGACTCCCGAAAACTTTCCCACGACGGAAAAAAAAAAAATAAAAGGAAAAAAAAAAAGAAACCTGACGGATCCGAAACGTGACTTAAAACCACAAAAAAAGTCCGTTACAGCGCAGTTATTTAGATAAAATATAAATATTTATGCGTAATATAAAGTCAGTTCAAATAGACTTCAAATCACCTCTTAGTTCAAAGCAAAAAAATAAAATAAAATAAAAAGTTTCTGAGGTTTATCTGATAGAAAAAAGGCTACTTTGAGACGGGGGTGGGGCGGGGGGCGCGGCCGGACCCCCCTGCCCAGGTAGGTGAGTTGTTTTCAGTGCTCTGTGGGGCCGGGGGGGACACGCCGGGACCCCCCAAAACCGCCCCAAACCCCCAGAGCGAGTACCCGTAATATCCTGGCTGGGGGGGCCGGGGGGTCCTGGCCCCCTCCCTGGCCATCCACAGCATGGGGGAAAACTGGGGGGCAAGAAGGGGGGGACCCCCTGCCCCAACTCGGGCCCCCCCTCAGCCGGGGAGGGGGGGAGACCCCTCCCCACCCAGTGCAACCCCCCCCAGCCCAGTGAGGTCTGGGGGGGCAACACCCGCCTGAGGCTTCAAGTCCATGGTGGGGGGGGCGTGGGGGGCCAGACCCCCCCCCTGGGCCTGCAGTAGCGTCCCTGAGGGATCTCAGTCAAGGGCGGGGGGGCGGCCAGGACCCCCCCAGCCCCCGGGGGTCTTCGTGCCGGGGAGGGGGGGCCGGGCTCTTCCTGAGACTGGAGGCAGGGAAAGGGGTGCCGGGCCCCCCCAGCCCTCCCCAGTTTGGTCCCTGGAGCCAGGTGGGGAGGGGTCGGTGCCCACCCCGGCCGCTGGGGGGGGAAGGGGGGCTGCACCGGGGACCCCCCTCCCCATAAAGTGTCTGCGCGGGCGGGGGGTCCCGGCCAGGGTGGGGGGCAAGGGGTGGGGGGCTAAGTCCACTTTACTGGCCGTTAATGCATGAGACGCTGCACAGGAGTGCTCGGACATTCACTAAACTATTGCTATCATTAAATATTCCCAAGGTGGGGGAGTCTCTCCCTCCTCTGGGGAGGGGGTTTGTGGGGGGGGGAGAGGGGGTGTGGGAGGGGCTGCTTCTGTTCTTAATTAGAAAATTAAATTTAAAAGAAACAAAGAAAAAAAAACACCTCTTTTTTTTTTCTTTTTGGCTTACACAGTCTGTGAGTTTGTGGTGCTGGAGGTGGGGGGGGGGGGGTCTGGGCAGGATTTGGGGGGGTGGGTTTGGGTCCGAGCAGCGGGAAGGGGCCACGGGGGCTGGGGGGGCCCGTTCACGCTGCCGGGGGGTTTGGGGGGGATGAGACCCCCCGTGTGGGATCAGCAGGCAGCGAGAGCAGCTCCAGAGGAGGCAGTTCGTGGGGTGATGGGGACCCCAGCCCCAAGGGGGGCACGGGGGGCAGGGGGCCGTGGCCCCCCAGCCCGCTCACGGGTTCGGAGCGTGTTTTCCCTGATAAAATTCCTCCCAGCGGCTCTGGAAGAACCGGCGCATGGCGTGGCCGGCGCGGCCCACGGCGGAGTCGTCCTCGTTGAAGGTCTGGCAGTTGTCAAACACCAACAGGGCATCGGCCGCGAACTCCGCTGAGCTCGAGTACCTGGGGGGGAGCACGGCGTGGGTGGGGGGCAGCCAGGGACCCCCATGGCCCCCCCATAGGCCCCCCATCCCCAGGAGGGACCCCTCCAGCCCCTGAGGAACCTGATCCCTGGGAGGGACCCTCATTCCCATAAGAGAGAGATCCCAAACCCCAGTAGAGACGCCCCTCCCCAGGAGAGAGCCCACCAGCCCCCAAGGGATGCCCATCCCCTTAGAGGGACCACTCCAGTCCCCCCATCCCTGGGAAAGACCCTGCCAATCCCAGAGAGACCCCCCATCCCTGGGAGGGATCCCCATCCCCTGCAGAGACCCCACCAGCCCTGGAGGGACCCCCTAGCCCTGGAAGAGACCCTGCCAGCCCCAAAGGGCCCCTGTCCCCAGGAGGGACCCCCACCCATCCTCCCTGCTCACCCTCCCCGCAGCAGCCGCGTGCGCATCGTGGCGAAGTCCATGGGGTTCTTGATGATCTTGCGGTAGCCGGGGACCAGGCGGGGGTTCACGGGCTCCAGGAAGGGCCACGCGTCCTCGTGCGACTCCATCTCCATCAGGATGATCCTGGGGGAGCAGCAGGGTCAGGGGGAGCCCCCTGAGACACCACCCCAGCCCCCTCCCTGCATCCCCCCAGCCAGCCCCACTCACTCGCAGAAGGTCAGGTCGCTGGGCTGGCCCCGCAGGGTCACACCCCTCCGTTTGGTGGGGGTCAGCCCCTCTCCCGGGTACCGGGGCACGGGCAGCCCCTCTCGGCGCCGTGAGGCTGGGCGGCGCCGTGGGTTCTCCTCCTCCTCCTCGGGGGTCCCCCCGAGACGCCCCCGTTTCCGCTTCTTGCCCCGCCGGGGCGACACGGGGTCCCGGTACTGCCCTGCCTGCGGGGAGGGCACGGGGGTCATGCCCTGCTCTGGGGTCACCACCAGCCCTGGTGGGGTGGGGGACAGCCCCGTGACCTACCCGGGACACGCAGACAGAGCAGAACCAGTCGCCCTCGGGCACCTCGGTCATCCTGGGCCGGTGGCAGTAGAGGTGGCAGCCACGGTCACAGCCATCACACAGCAGCAGGTGCTCGTCGTCGTCCCCTCGCCGGCACACCAGGCAGGTCTGCGGGGAGTTGGGGGGCTCAGCCAGGCTAAGGAGGGGGGCCCTGACCCTCCCTGCCTCCCCTCTGGAGTGGGGTCTCACCACTCTGTTCACAGACTTCTCCCAGGCAATGGATTTCTCCAGCTGGAAGATGCACAGGGACACCTGGGCCGCACTCCGGCACCGCTCCAGCGTCTGCCGCCACGTCCTCACCCGTGGCGTGATCTCGTAGGCTCTGTGGGGGGAAAAGGGGGGCTCAGACAGAGCTGGGGGGCCTGGTCTCAGTCTCCTAGGTAGGTCATGGGGCAGCCTCCCACCCACCAGGGTGAGCCCAGAAGGGATCCCAAACCCTGCTGTACCTCTCATCCCTGGTAGGGGTCCTGACCCCCAAGGGAGACCTTCATCCCAAAGAGAGACCCCAATGGCCTCTGAGAGACCCCCATACCCCTGGGAAGGATCCCCACTCCAAGGAGGAACACCAGTGGTCCCAGAGGGACTTCCATCCTTGGGAGGGAACCTCATCCCCAGGAGAGACCCCAATGGCCTCTGAGAGACCCCCATACCCCTGGGAAGGATCCCCACTCCCAGGAGGAACATGAGTGGCCCCAAAGGGACTCCCATCCCTGGGAGGGAACCTCATCCCCAGGAGAGACCCCTCAGGGACCCCATCTTGCACTGGTGGGGTAAGAAGCAGAAATGGGGGTGTCTCATGGAGGGGACCCTGGTGGAGGAGGAGCAGAGTGGAGGCTGCCCATGCCCTGATACCCAGGTAGGGGGCTGAGCCCACCAAGCAGAGTGGCACAACCCTGGGGGTCCAGCCCAGTGACCCAACCCTGGGTGAGGGAGTGGGTCAGGGGGCATGGAGGGGGTGAGGTGCTGTCCCAGTTTCAGCTGGGATGGAGTTAATCTCCTCTCTGTAGCTGTTACAGTGCCGTGTTTTGGATTTGGAATGGGAATGATGGTGATAATGCACTGGTGGTTTGGGTTTTTGCTAAGTCCAGTTGATCCTCAGTCAAGGACTTTTCCCTTGTCTCCTGCTCTGCCAGTGAAGGAGGTTCCCAAAGGAAACTGGGAGGGAGCAGAGCTGGGACAGGTGACCCAAACTGGCCAATGGGATATTCCACACCATGGAACATCATGCCCAGTATATAAACTGGGGGAGTTACCCAGAAGAGGCTGATCTGGCTTCAGGAAGGGGTGGTTTGGCATCGGTCAGTGGGTGGTGAGCAACTGCATTGTGCATTGCTTCTTATTCCCCTTTTATTATCATTGTTAGTACCATAATTTACCATTATTCCTGCATTTTATTTTCAATTATTAAACTATTCCTATCTCAACACACAAGTTTCACACTGATTTTCCTCCCCACTCCAGAGGGGTGGGCTGGGAACGAGGGATTCTGAGCATGGTGCTGAATTCCCAGCTGGCCTTAAACCACAACAACTTGGGTTTAAGTTAAGCCCCAACCTGGGGCATGAAGGGTTGAGACAAGGACAGCTCCCACCAGAGGGTGTCAAAAGAAAACCAATACCATGAACGTCCACAATGATTTAACAGTTACTGGTTACTCACATCTCGGTGGGGCTCAGCTCCTCGGGGCTGCTCAGCACTGCTTTCTCCACCACCACCTCGTGCAGTGGCCACAGTGGCTCCTTCAGGTACCGGCGCTCCAGGTTCTGCTCCAGCGCCGCCAGACGGAGCACGGCCAGGTCCAGGGGGTTGGTGCGTTCCCGGCGCAGAGGGAGCCCGTCCCGCCGGGAACGCACCGTGATGTCTTCCAGGGGCTCCACCTTGTGCTCGCAGTACCGGAGGTCATCCCGCGTGGAGTCGGGGCTGGGGCACGTCCAGCCCTGCAGGAGGACAGGTTAAAAGGGGGTTCAGGGCACCAAGGCCACCATCTCTGGCAGAGACCACCATGCCCAGCACAAAGACCACCATCCCTGGCACAGAGACCACCACCCCTGGCACCAAGACCACCATCCCTGGCACCAAGACCACAATGCCCAGCAGAGAGACCATCACCCTTGCACAGAGACCACCATCCCCTTGCACTAAGACCACCACCCCTGGCACTGAGAACAACACCCTTGCACAAAGACCACCACCCCGGGCACTGAGACCACCATCTCCTGGCACAGAGACCACCATCCCTGGCACTGAGACCATCCCCAGGCACCAAGACCACCATCTCCAGGCACCAAGACCACCATCCCTGACACAGAGACCACCATCTCCAGCAGAGAGACCACCACCCCTCATAATGAAACCACCATCCCTGGTGCCACGACCACCATCCCCAGGCACCAAGACCACCATCCCTGGCACTGAGACCATCACCCCTGGCACTGAGACTGCCATCCCTGGCACTGAGACCGCCACCCCTGACACAGAGACCACTATCCCTGGCACCAAGACCACCACGCCCAGCACAAAGACCACCACCCCTGGCACAGAGACCACCATCCCCGGCACCCACCCGGATCTGCAGGTCTGCCATCAGCACACGCTGCTCCAGCTCCTCCACCCACTGTAGGACGCCGAGGTCGGTCTCGTAGGCTCTGTCCGTCACCGACCACCGGGCCAGGGCTTCCTGAGACACGGCGGCACCGGCCGCCTCGGGGCGCGGGTGGAAGATGGGGTCTGGGGGGTGAAGGGTGGGCTCAGGGCATACAGCAGCCCCCAGCCCTGTGGGTGTGGTGGGTGGAAGGGTCTGGGGGGACAGAGGGTGGGCTCCAGGGGAGGACAAGCAGCAGCCCCCCATTTTGGGAGTGCAGACAGCCCTTACCAGTGGTGGTCCGGAGGCAAACCTCCCGCAGGAACTCCTTGTGCTTGGTGAGGTGCTTGTGCAGGGCCTTCTCCCGGATGCCACGAGGGTGCAGTGCCCGGGCCACAGCCTCCAGCTCCTCGGGGTCCCTCAGCCACCACCAGCCACTCTGCATCTCTGCAAGGCAGTGCTGGGGCTCAGCACCGTGCTGGGCCACCAGCACCACGTACCCTGGGGGTCCCGGGCTCTCACCGGGGGGCACGGGCTGCTCCGTCAGCTGCGTCAAGTATTTCTGCTCAATCTGCTTGAAGAATTTGGTGGGGGGTCGCCCTCGGCGCTTGGGCTGTCCTGGCACGTCCTGGAGCTTCTCCAGGCTGCCCCTGCTCCGGGGGCAGGCGCCGTGGGCCCTGGGGCCGGCGTGCACCGGCGTGGAAGCGAGCAGGGGGGCTGTGGACTCCTCCGTGGGGAGGCCATTCAGCTGGGTTGGGAAGAGACACACACCCTGATCCTCGGCCCCCAACCTGCAGCCCCCCCGATCCCCAATCCTGCAACCCCCTCCAGCCCTAGAGCTGTTTGCCTTCTCCCCAGCTCATAGCCCAGAGGGTTGGGGGCAGCAGGGCCAAGCTCCATGTGCCACCCCCAGGACCCCGTCCCCCACCCTGGGGGTGCCCAGCACCCCTGTCCCCAAAACCACCCAGGGCGAATCCCCCTCCCAAAGCAGCCCCCCAGGCTGGGGTGCAAGTGCTGGGTGCAGCCTCCCTGCCTCGTACCTGCTGGGATGAGCCCTTAGGGGGGTCCCCACGGGTCTGGCTGCGAGGGGGCAGAGCAGGGGCTCGTGGTGAGGGCTCGGCTGAGGAGGTAGCGAGGGGGGCTCGGTCATCACAGGGTGTCCGGGGCAGCAGGTTGAACCAGGGCCCCCGCTTTTCCACAGTCTCCGGGGCACTCTCCTCCTCTTCCTCCTCCAATTCCTCCTCTGTGGGATCCGAGGTGGCCTCGAGGGGTGGGAGCCCCGTGTCCCCCTTGCCAGGGCTGCTGGCTGGGGTGAGGACAGAGTCCTTGAGCAGGGATGACTGGGTCTGGCTCAGCCAGGAGAGGAAGGCAGACTGGCTGAGGTCGTGCTGGCTCTGCCCCAGGGGCTCTGGCTCCTCCAGGACCCCATTGACAGGGGTGGGTCTGGGTCCACAGTGCTGTGCCAGCTCCTCTTTGCTCTTCCTGGGCCGACCACGGGCACGGGAGACCGGGCAGCTTGTCCGGCTGGGAATGGGCACATCTGCTGGTTCTTCCTTCACCGGGGACACATGGGGGGGCACCTTCTCTTCTGGGGGCTCTGGGGGTGCTGGCTCAGCTGCTGCGAGGGCAGGAGGAGGAGGAGGAGGTGAGATGTGGGGTCCTCTCCTGGCTGGGAGAACCCCCCAAAAGCCCCACTCACCCTCTGCACCCTCCACAAAGATGCCACCCAGGTGGGGCAGGACCCAGTAGCGCCGCCGGTACCGGTCCTGGCCCAGGGACGCCGCTCGCAGGGTCTGGGAGGAATGGAGCAGCTTCTTGCGGAAGAACATCTGCCTCTGTGGGGAGAGTGGGGGGTGGTGAGGGGTCTGCAGCCCCCCAAAAAGGGCTGAACCCCCAGCCCTGCACCACCCACTCACCTTGGCCAACTTCTCGATCTGCCGCTCCAGCTCTGGGACACTGGATGCAGACGTGTCAGCCTGGGGAAGGGATGGATCTGTCAGGGAAGGGAACCCCGAGGGTGGCACCCCCACCTCTGCCCCCTCATCCTAAACCACCCCACCTCCTCCTCCCGGCGGGATTTCCGTCCCCGGGTCTCCTCCTCCTCCTCCATCTCCATGCCCGTGTCCTCGGTCAGGCGGGAGCTGCGTCGGCGCCGTCCATCCTCCAGCCCCGTGATCTCCGACTCGGGACGGCCCGTCTTCTTGGCCAGGGCGACCTTCAACCTGCCAGACACAGTTTGACCACTGCCCCTCTGTCCACCCCACACTCCCCCAGAGACACCTGCACACACCCCAGCACTGGCAATGTCACCCCAAGACCCCTCCAGTGCTGAAGGGGGGGTCCTCGGCACATCCTGTGGTGGCAGCTCCCTCCCCACCCACCTGCGCAGCCGGCCCTCGATGATCCATTTGTTCTTCCTGTAGTTGGACATGTTCTCCAAGGTCTTGTCTATCTCACTGCAAGGACAAGGAGAGGTGGCTGCAATGGGTGGCTCTGAGGAGGAGCAGGACCCGCTCTGGGGGACAGAGTCAGAGGGTGTTTGTGCCCCCTCACCCAGACTCACCTGATGATGAGGGCACTGCTGTTGAGCTCGTTCACCAGGAAGACCAGGATGGCAGCTTTCCACTCCGGGGGCAGAGCCTGGAAGGGTTTGGTCCGCAGCCCCTCGCACAGCTCCGCGCCCGCCCCGTGCGCCGTCAGGAAGCAGCGCAGGATCTCGGACACCGTGTCACGGTTCAGGCTGATCTCCGACACCTTCTCCCCCAGGATCTTCAGGGACTGGGGAGAGCAGAGTGGGGAGTGTTGGGGAGTCCCTTCCTGCTCTCAGGAGGGGTTTGCAAGGAGTGGGTGAAGGTGGAACCCCGTGGCTGGGAAAACCAAGCCAGGAACCCAAAAGGGAACAAGCCCAGGGGTGACCCACGCAGGGTCCCTGCAGCAGGTGAGATCTGGGGGCACCCCAAGGGCTGTTGGGTGTCAGGAGCTAGCTGGGCACAGCAGGCTGTGGTGAGAGCAGCACTTCCTAAATCTGGGCTTCCTTTCCTGACAATGCCAGTCTGGGAAGGGGGAAGAGGGGAATGGAAAGGGGATATGAAAGGAAAAGGGAAGGGAGAAAAGGGGAAGGGAAAGGAGAGAGGTAAAAGGAAAAGGCAAGGGGGGAGAGGGGAGGGGGGAAAGGAAAAGGAAGGGGGCAAAGGGGAGAGGGGAAAGGAAAAGTCAAGGGGGAAAGGGCAGAGGGGAAAGGAAAAGACAAGGGGGAAAGGGGAGAGATAAAAGGAAAAGACAAGGGGGGAAAGGAAAAGGAAGGGGGAAAGGAAGGGAGGGGGGAAAAAGAAAGGGGTCAGGGGGTGGAGAAATGGAAGGGGAGGAGGGAAGGGCAGGTGAGTGCCCGCCTCACCTGGCAGTAGGGTGGCAGCCCGGGGTCGTAGATCGCCGCCTGCAGCAGCCGCACCAGCAGGTCCTGAACCTGCCCAGCCCCGGTGCCCACCCCCAGCAGCCCCTCCTGCAGCGCGCCCAGGGTGGGCACATCCCGGGCAGGGTCCAAGCCCAGCACTTTGCCGTAGCTCTGCAGGAACTCCACGACCGTCAGGCAGTCGGAGAAGGCGCGGCTGGGCAGGACGAGCCCCGGGATGCGGGAGAAGGCTGGAAGGGGCTGTGGGGAAGCAAAAGAGGGAGGTCAGGGCCAGCTGTTGGATCACCAGTGTGACCCAGCCAAGCCCCCCCGGCCCAGCCCACCTGGTGGTCCCCCAGGCACATGTCCTCTGTGGGCTTCTTCATCTCCTCCAGGATGAGCTGCTGCCTCTGCCGCTCCTCCAGGCGCCGCTGGGCCACCACCCCCTTGTCTGCCTTCCGAGCCCCCTTGCCCTTCTTCTCCTTGGGCCGAGACTTGTCCTTGCCCTTCTCTGGCTTCCCCTTCTTCTCCTTGGCCTGGGGACAGATCCCAGATGCATGGGGAGAAAAGGAAACAGGGGAAAAATCCACCTCCATCTTCCAACTCCTCGTTCTCCCCGGTGCCCTTGTACCCACGGACTCACCTTGGGCTTCTTCTTGGCCTCCTTGGCCCTGGGAGCTTTGGCCTCCTGCTTTTGCTTGTTCTTGGCCTGGCAAGGACAAGACCTGCTCAGAGACCCACTAAACCCCCCTGCACAAGGGAAACCCCCACCCCAGACCCAAGAAGCCCCAGAGCCCACCCCGTGCCCCACAGGCACACCTTCCGCCTCATTTTCTTCTTGATTTTACTCATTTTCAGCTTGTCCTCGTCACTGAGCACCTCTGTGGGAGCAGAAAGGGAGAGGACACATGAACTACACACCGGGGTCCCACAGGGCCAGGCTGTGAGGGGCTGTGCCAGCCCCCCTGAGCCAGTGGGGCTGGGCAGGGGGTACCTTGTGCTTCCAGCCTCTTCAGCAGCCGTGCATCCGTCTTGCTCAGCAAATCCACCATCCTGACCTTGGGTGGGCGGCCACGGCCACGCTTGGTGGCTGGTGGCTCCTTGGGCTTGGCCTTCTCAGCATTGCGGGGTCGCCCACGCTTTCCTGTGATGGCCTGGATGCGCCCAGGGATCTCCTCGGGGCTCAGCCTCACCCACTGCACACCCTGCAGGGCCACAAGTCAGGGTCACCCCGCTGCACAGCGCGGGGCTGAGGGTCACAGAGGGGCTCAGGTGGCCCCCAGACCCACCTCTGGGGTGTCCCGCTCCTCGTAGAAGTCTCCCACTGGCATCCGGGGGCTGAAGCTGAAGTGCTCACGCCGGACATCCTGCACCATGTTCCTGCTCAGGTACTGTTGGGGAGGAGGAGGAGGAGGAGGAGGAAGAAGAGGAAGGCTGTGAGCTCTCAGCACTCTGGGCTCACAGTCACACCATCAGCTGCAGTCAGGGGCTCTGGGAGGGCTGTGGAGAACCAGGACCTGAGCAGCCCCCACCCTGCTCCCTCCCAACATCCTGCACCATGTTCCTGCTCAGGTACTGTTGGGGAGGAGGAGGAGGAGGAGGAGGAAGGCTGTGAGCTCTCAGCACTCCGGGCTCACAGTCACACCATCAGCTGCAGTCAGGGGCTCTGGGAGGGCTGTGGAGAACCAGGACCCCAGGGCAGCCCCCACCCTGCTCCCACCCAGAACTGTACCTTGATCACCTCTGGGAATTGCTTCATCCTCTTCCCGCAGGGCCCGTAGTACCAGGTCTCACCCTGCCAGCGGTGGTTCCCCTTCTTGATCCGAACCTCTCGCCTCCACCTGGGCACAGGGAGTGTCAGCCAGGAATGAGGGGCAGGAGGGGATGGGGGGCAGGAGGGGAGGGGATGGGGGCAGGATGGGGAGAGGACAGGGGTAGGA
>JAWWEW010000006.1:31115074-31151905 GCA_035583185.1 Anabacerthia variegaticeps | reverse complement strand
CAGAGGCACCTGAGGGATGGGGAGGGGAGGGAGGTTCTGAGGCACCTGAGGGGTGGGCAGGGCAGTCCTAAGGCACCTGAGGGGGGAATAGGGAGGTCCTGAGGCACCTGAGGGATGGGGTGAGGGAGAGCCAGAGGCACCTGGGGGGGAATAGGGAGCTCTGGAGGCACCTGAGGGGGGGAGGAGGGAGGTCCTGAGGCACCTGAAGGGTAGGAATGTGTCCTGAGGTGGGAATAGGGAGGTCCAGAGGCACCTGAGGGGAGGGCAGGTGTCCTGAGGCACCTGAGAGATGGGGAAGGCAGGTGTCCGGAGGCACCTGAAGCAGGTGGGTCCCAGGGCTCCTGAGGCACTCGAGGTGCTTTCCCAAGGCAGCACCAGTCTCTGGGCACGGAAGCCCTTGACACACAGTAAGGAGCCGTGACCAACTTTAGACACTTCTATTTAAAGACAGGTATATGATTTAACAGGGTTCTAATACTGAACAACACATTATACATGTCTAGCTAAGGGAATGATCAGCGGCCTTGAAACACCGTGAGACAGTAAGCAAGCAACTCGGGGGATTTGTGGGCTCCTGGAAAAGTCCAAGTGTTTGGAGATCCCCGGGTCCAGCCTGCCCTTAAAGCAGAGCCACAGACCAGGTCACCCTTTAGGCCAAATCTGGAGTACTTCCAGTGAGGAAAGACGTTTCTGCTACTTTGTGGGCAACCAATTCCTATGCTGAATTGTTCTAATGAAGTTTTTTTCTCTCTTTTCTTTAGTCCAGACAGAGCTGCCCCTGAAGAAGTTTGTCCCTGTTCCCTTTTATTCTCTCATCATGCATTCTTGTAAAGAAAGAACCACTGTTTCCTCTTCCGCTACCTTTTAGGTACTGGAAAACAAAGCAGGACCTTTCCTGGGCTTTAAAAATACCCGCGTGATTTCCCTCCCAGTGATGAAATAAACATAGCTGAAGTCAGATGGAGAGTCAACACAGGAGAAACATACTGCATAAACAAAAGGAAACAAACCAACCCCAACTAATTGCATTTTTTCCAGAGAAAACACTAACACAAAACATACCTGTACCCCTGAAAAGTGAAAACAAAGTGTTGTGTTTACACTGACCCATCTAAATATACAACCTCGATTTAAAAAATAGGTTTATACAACAGAGACGTTCCCAAAAGGATTATTAGCAGAGCTCACACTAGCCACAAAGCAACCCTCCAAAACTCAAGGTGAAGGCTACTAGGTAGCAATAGAAGAAATACAAGTTTTAGGCTTTTGCTTGCCCTGAAGGCTTAAGATCCCTTCACAGGAAGTGAATTAAGTTTCCTGAATTTTTTTCAGGAATGTGTGTTGCTCATTCACGACCATTTTATGCAGAGTCCAGAGTGAGCCTCAAAGGGTGTACCTACACTGGTGCTGCAGTTGGGATGAATGTTTCCCCAGGAAACCTGAATATTCTCTGCTTAGTTTGCTTGCACTCTCTGTGGCACGCTATGTAGACTTTCCACATCTAATTTAAGATTAACTTACTGTAATACTGGAAATGCTTGATCTAGAATCATTAATTTTCTTTCCCCCTTGCTCTTTTTCAAGCATAATAGTTAAAAATACATCTGTGGAAAATTACAGGAAAATCATATTAGCTCTGCACGACACAAATAATTATATTAGACTTTGCACTTTACCCTGTACGTTTGGTAAATCAGGTTTATCTTTCGGCTGAAAGATGTGCATTTTACTACAAATAATTAGAGTTAAAAGGGGTGTAACAGGAAGGTAGAAATTAATAGCATAGAATTTCTTTGTAAAGGGCACTAGGCGTGCCATTTAGAAGCACAAGTCAACAGCAATCATTCACACTCTCCAGCAGACAGCAGGCAGAATTTTTGCCTTCCAGGCACACACGATATGATGTTTGGACTTACAACCTTCACAGGAAGGCGAAGATGTTACCAAACACCAGCGTCATTGGGCAAAAGCAATGAATTTCTTGAAAATGTAAAGATTCCAAGGAATCCATCTCAAAATGAGTGCTTTATAATATCACTTAGATCAATCATGCTGTGGCATTGCTGATGCAAAATGAATGTAGCTCCGTGCAAGCAGCTGCTTTCTGACACAGGTATGTGACCTACAGCTTCACCCTAACGTCAAGATATTAAATGAATTTTTTTACACTGTGATCAATTTCCAATAATAGAAAAGCTGCTGTCTTTAGCAGTTATTAGCTACATACTCAGCTAATGTAAAAGCTATGTCAATTTACCTCATGACCTAATTAGGTTTTGCAGGGTCAGCTAGCTTTTCCCAGGGAGAAAGGTGCCATAATTAGCTGAGTCAGGCAACTACTTCATTAAGATTGTTTCAGTGGCACATTCCAATAAAGGAAATGGCACAACGAAAAAAAAGTATCATTTTTTTAGTATATAAATCTTAACCTAAAAGTTCCCATATAGACTTTTCCTGACAGATATAGAGAATCTACTCATCACTTCAGCTAGCCCCCAGAGAATAAAACCAAAGCAAAATAAAGTTAAGCTATGATAAATCATGACTGCCTGTGGGCACTCTAGAAATACAACTCCTTTGATGGTCCTGAACCTCCTCACCTTATCGTTATTTTATGACACAGCAGCAGCCCCGTTTGTCTGTCTTCATGCTAAAAGCTTCAAGGTTATTGCTGGTTTTTAAGGAGTCTTTTAGTCTGCAGACAATGCCATACACTGCATTGCTAAGTGTGGTATGGAACATTAAGAGCTGCATTAAAGAAAACCAGACATTTATCTTTGTATTTCAGATATAAACTTTATCTCGTGTTTTACTACTATAGAAAAAATGTTGACATGGATACGATATGGTCAATGACTGTTTACAAAGTTACCAATATAGCTCTGGTCAGCTGAGTTATTTTTACAGAAATGGAAAGGGGGCAGGTGCTGCAATGTGGTACAAAGATGGGAGAACAATGGGAAGTAAATTCTGGGACAGAACAATGGACAGGAGGTAAGAAAACCTGGCTATGGGTGGAGGCAGTGTGGGAATGATGCCTTCTTAAGCATTTGTGTTGCTGTGCCCCCTAAACACCACTACTAAGCAACAACCATAATCCACTTACCTTCCCATTTTCCAATTATGCAACTCTTCCCAGATACACTACCACATGCACTGGACACAATTCCTGTTTCAAGAGAACCTGTTTATTTAAAGGAGCTAAGAAATGGAAAATATTTACATCTGCCCCCTCCCCTGAAGTGACTGGTAACACATCTGAGGATATTAATCTCTGAAATAACAGTACAAATCACGATTCCAGAGGATAAACATTCAAAAATATTCTTGCACAAAGAACTGCTGGGCCTGTAATGGCAAATTTATTGCCATTCTGCCTTGCAGACTGTGATGGATGAGAATATTTTGAAGATACCTGTGTGACATTTCCGGAGCATCTCATATTAAATGGGTAAATCCCTGACGCATCCCATGCATTTTGAAGATTTTTGGCAGATTTTATTCTCCCGAAGTTCTCAAAGGCTATTTATTGCTTTTGGGAATGGCTAGAGAACACATCCGCCTTCAGTCTGCATCAGTGTAAAAACCAGCCTCCTGAGAGGCAAATTACTAAATGCAGAGTTCTCCTTACCCAGAATTTCTCACATAGCTTAGTTACTGTATTGATTATTGTCTCATGTTGTATGGCCAAGTGTCAAATGCGTTCTGAAAAGAATTTCAACATATGGAGAACTCCACACTTTAATTTTGTTACATGACAAAAGTAATGATGTAAAAAACGACAATGTGCCTCACGGTGGATGCACATTTCTCAGTGGAACAGCAAAGTGAATGCATACGCATATAAACACAAAATTACCTGTAATTTTGTACATAATTTTGTATTTGCATGATCACCCAGCTGCCTTGATATCTGGGAGAAAGAAAAGGCTAGATGAACAGACCAGCAGGTACTGACCAAAGCCAGAAAAAAAAACAAGCCAAGATTAGAAGTGAAAATCAATCAAATTCAAGAGGGATTTTACACCACTGAGTGAATTTGTGGATCACTCAATCTGATAAAGGTAAAACAAGATTATTGGGAACACAATTTATGCTGTTAATCCACTGAACACAAAATGAATTTGTTCTATACAGACTTCACAATGAGCTGTTGTAAAAGTATTTCAGTTTAGTAATTTCACTTTAGGAAGCTTTTCTATGTTGTTTGGGTTTGTTGGGATTTTATGTTCTATTTGGTTTAGTTGTTGGGATTTTTGTTTGGGGTTGTTGAGGGTTTTTTGGTGGTTTTTTTTTTTTTTCATCTTTAATCCCATTATTCTCTTTTTAGCAACTCTTCAACAACCAGACTAATTACTTCCATTGTGTATAAAACAAAGGCTCTTTCATACAAGTTGTATTACAGATGCCCTATCTCCAGTGGAACTTGCAATCTATGTTTCACACGAGATGCAACAAGTGAATTTAAACAGTCAGGTCAATGAGTGGCTGAAAACACCTACCATACAACGTGGCTCTACATGACAGTCTGAAAAAATTAAATCCATCCTCCACTCTAACACTGGTGCTACTCAGAGCTCTCGAGCAGGGATACTTCTCATAAGAACTGCTAAATAATTTCATTCCCTCAATTGTATCTTTTTAAATCCCAGAGAACATACCTTGAGTAGCATGTTAGCATCAGGAAAATGATGACAGCTATTCTCAAGAAGTACATGTTGAAGAATTCCTGGCAGACAACCCAAACCAGCTCCACAGTGGGGGATTTGTGTATGTAACAGATCACCTCCTTCCTCACTGCAGGCATCGTGAGTAGGAACAACTGAGCTGTGAAAGGGTTCAGCTGAGATGTCCCCCTACATCCCAAGAGGGAGCTGGTGAGGTGCTGTTCAGCAACACTGACGTTCTGTGGCCATCTGAACTTTTTAAGGGCACGTTGCAAACTTTATCAATAACTCGCAGCCCTAGAACACAATCACATCCACACCTTCTGCTCTTGGGATCAGTATTAGCTGCTGAGGTCACCTCAACAATTTTTAGTAAATAGCTCTGACTTGAATAGCATCTGGAAAACAAGTACCCTTTTTTTTTCTTCACTGCTCATAATTCTGTTAATTTGATCTGTCTCCCACAAAATCAGTAACAAAGAAAACTAGTGTGGTGCTCCCCAAATCACTTGCCAGCTGTGAACAAAGGCTGTCGGGCAATAAGTGTTTAGATTTCACTCTGTCTCAGGTTAGGAATGACTCAATTTGCAACTCAGGATAATCATTCTGCACCTAACACGTAGCTGTGGTAACAGGAAGAATTCTACAGTTAAAGATCCTTGAAGAATAAATACAGACCTACCAGTAATTAAGGAAACACAACTAGCATGCCTTCAGTATTTTTATGTTCAAAACTTCAAAACTCCATTGCTACAAGTCAAAACTAAGTATGATGAAGTATTCAGTAGGTCATACTTGCTTTTTTATTTTTTTCAGGCCTTTTTTTGTTAAGTTTGTGATTGACTCTAAAACGTAAGAGGGAGAAGCTTGTGCTTCTTGTGCTTCCACTGCCCTCTCTGCACTAATGGGACTGAGGAATAATTCACAGCTGTGTGCTTACCTGGGAAGACTGTGGTTTAAGGAACAGTCCCAGTTTGGGAGAAACAAGCAGAAAGAACATGTCAGGGAAGATGGTGAGGGGTTGGATGGGCTTCTGAATAAGATTTCAAGAGGGCAGGAACAAGTGAAAAGTTAGAAACCACTTCTTAAAGGTTTTTTTTTTGCATCCCATCTCCCCAGTCAAAATACATTCAGTGTTATGAAACTACAGAGTTGGCCTTAATTGATAGGAACAAGAAACACATTCTCGTTTTTCTTTCTTCTTGACTGTTGCATTTAGAAAGACATCCCACCTTTGAAAGTCCTCAAGATGCTTTTCCTAAGAATTTTCAGAAGTTGGACTTGAGCTGATGCTAAACTATAACTCTGTAAAAAACATCAAGATAGTCCAGATCTTAAATAATATCATGTGGTATGATATATCAAAAAATTTGAGGTTTATCAAAACAATAATTAAACACAAGTTTATTACTGTTACGTGAGAGTTTAAAGGTTTAACCCCATGAAAAGTTGGTCTTCTCCTTCCTTCAATAGTGTCTGTCCCCCTGAGGTTCTTCTGAGATGTCATTTGAACTTGAACCTAGAAATACACTATTAAAATTTGGGCCCACTGACACAGTTAGGCCATATATAATCTACAAATCCTCACACAACTGCAGCTAAAGAGTTACCTCTGACAGTTTTCATAATACATGCAGGAACACCATGAGGCAAGTCAACAGTTTTTCTGAGTTTGAAATAGACCAGGAGAATTTACAGATGCAAATAAAAACCATAAACCAAGGTATTTTTCTTACAGATTTTATGTACCACGCCATAGCTTTCAGTTTTCCTTTTTACACGTGAACCAGTCCTTGCAATAAAGTTTAAAACATTTGAGATTGCTCTCTGCATTTGCATTCTTACTAAAAATGATAAAAATTTTGTTTAAAGAAAAATGAGCAGAGTAAATCAGTGTGGATGGATGGCCTGCCACCGTGTATTACTTACCAATGGATTTTGCTGCATTAAATCCCATTATTCTCAAACTGGCCCTCTGTGATACCATCACCACTGAGAATGATCTACAGAGATCTTCAGTGACAGCTGGACAATCAGAGAATATCCTGAGCTGGAAGGAACTCACAAGGATCATCAAATGTTATCCACTGGATCACAGTTCCATAAAGAAACCATCTTTATCCTTGACAAGGGCCCGAGCTCCACTTAACAACTTCATACTCAGTGATCTGTTTTCTATCCCTGCCTCAGAATTCTCCAATCATGTAAACACTCTTGGGGTAAAACCAAACCAAAGAAGGAAAACCACACAACTGTGGCTGAATAGGGAACTGTTCAAAGAAGAAAGGAGAACTCCCAACTCTTTTCACAAAATCAGTTCAGTTACAAATGAGCAGCTCAGACCACGACACTCGGAGATTCCAGTTTGTGGCACATTTTTCCACAGATTAGCTGAACTGTAACCTACTTGGCCAGCAGTTTCTTCAGGCAGGGATTTTAATTTTTCATGAACGCATTGCTCTAATAAAGTACTTGGCATTAGTTATGGCTTTTGAATTAAAATGCATTCATGACATTAAATTTTAAAACCGCTAAAGCCATTAATTTTGATCAGCTTTTTTTTCCTTTTTGTATGGTGTTTGCAGGAATTAGCAACTAAGTGCATATTTCACTAGCAAAAGAATAAAAGCTGTACTAATAAAACTTACTTTTGCATGTGCCTGCAGAGAATGGCAATATTTTATATGCCAACTGCATAGGAAATGAAAGCCAAAACCAAATTTGCTGTTCCAATAAAGGCTGATGTGTCAAATGTAACGTAATAGCTTAACTTACGACCAAGGGCAGCTTAGCACACAACTGGCTATCTCCATTTTCTTCTGCATTCAGAAATAAAAAGGTTTACAGCATTGCAAAACAGTTCCATAAATTGTCTAGCTCAAGCATGGACTTTAGTATCTATTTGTGAAACCATCTTCCTACAAAAATTTCCAGGTAATAGCTAAATAGCTGAACCTCAGCTAAGGATGCTGATCTGCAATTTCTTCAGGTATGCAAGTCCCTCAGTTGCCCTACTTTGCCTTATAAAAAATTCCCCTTTTGTCTGCTTTGTTCAGGCTAACATTCAAAAGCTCAAATAGTATAAATCACTGGTATTTTAGTTTTTAATAGAAAATCATTACTTCAGATACATCTACTGACCCCACTAACCTTGTTAATAAAAGAAATAATCACCTGCTGAAAGTAAAAGAGCCCAACAGCAGACTTCAAACCAAGTTTTCAACTTGTTTTATCTTGTTTCATCTCATTCATCTTGTACCTCTGAAACAGCGTAGAGTTATGACACTTAAGACGTCTTAATATGTTTAATAGAAACAGCCAATTTGATACCCAATTCCCATGCTAGTATCATTGTACTGTTCAATAAACTAGTCAGGGCAGTTGTAGTTATACATTTTAATTGAGTACAATTTACACACTTTATACACCTCTAAGTAGTGCGGCCAATTTGCTCAGCAGTAAGAATGCAGCTCACTAAAACAGATGTCTGATCCTCCAGCTTCCCCAGCTCTTAGTATCGGTTTTCTTTATTACTCTACATTAACTTGTAGATAAATTAAGCATAACATAAGTGCCTAAAATTCCAGCTGTGCTACAAAATGCTGCTGTAAGGCTAAATTTTTAAGTCCAAGTAGTTCCATAATCTATGTGCAGTTATTTATGAAGGCAGCAGGAATGCTATTCTGACAGCCTAATTAAACTTCCAATAATGTCAGCAGGAATCTGATTGCAAAATGGCTCATTTTATAAACATCACTACTTTTATGACTGACAAAAATATACATGTTCAGGTGCCAACTCCTTCACAAATACATATTTTATAACTTGTGTCACAAACTGCTTGCAAGTACAAAATTCTAAGATGTTAAAGGTCTATGCTCAACCCATAAAAACCAGTGCAGTTCATAGAGATGTCATGGATGTTGCTCTTCTGCCAGTTTCACATCCATGTAACTTCACTAGTTCCAGAGGATTTACTCCCAATACATACATAAATTTACATCTAAATCAAGCCATCTCCTGCACACAATATTGGATCTGGGATTACACATGCATTAAAACCACAAATGAACCTTGCAAGCCCCCTCTATGGTCTGTATGTCACAGCACACATAAAGAACATATTTCTTCAGAATTTGCTTTTCAAGTTTGCTGCCCACTGCAGAGGTCTCTTTAAAACTGACGGGCCGTGATGCACTGACTAAATCTGAAAACAAATCACATTTCTAACTGGAAATGTTACAGTTAAAAAATGTATACATGATATGCCACTATTTAATGCATTTAATGAACCCAAAATAAGCCACTTCCTAATGCCAGCAACTGCTGTGTTGGTGGACATTGTACAGCTTTGCCAGTTATAGTACAGCTCAAAACCAAGTACTCAGTGTTTTAGCCCACTCCAATTTATTACATTTATACATTTATAATAAGCTTAAATATAGGGAAAACACAGTAACTTGGGACTGATCAACTGCCCATAGAAAGAGCAACATTGTGGTAGTTCTGTAGTGCCTCCTCAGTCACCACGCAGAATCCATTCAAAACTCCAGCGTCAGCTGCTTCAAATCTTGGGAGGCACTGGGGGTTTTGTTTTGTGGGTTTCCACAACGACCACCTGAAAATACAGTCTCAATACAGGAGGGATAGAAACATGGAGTTAAAAGTCAGACCTCAAAACGTCATAAATTTAAGGCATAATTTTAAAAACCTCTTAAGGAGATGGGTCTTGGGATTTTATGAAAAATGAAGGTAACATCAAATGAAAGCAAAACTAAAACAGAATAGGTAGAACATTTTATTTCTGTCAAACCTTAAATGTAAAGTATATTAAAAAAACATGGTTTGGAATTTCAAGAACAGGAATATAAACATGTATTTTCTATCCCAGAAAAAAAAATCATGCAGGTGTTACAGTATTTGATCATTCTCTACATTCACTGGTATGCAACATCAACTTAATGTTATTAATAGATAGAGAGATGCTGTAAATTGGTACAAATATCAGGGTCTTCTGGCCTCACTTATACTGCAGATGAAGCAAATCTGTTCTTTGGTAATTGGAGAAGGCTCATTTTCCATTCCAATACAGGACTGTTAGGAGGCCGTATTAGCCACTCAGCTCAGAAAATTACAACTCCTGCAGACAGTCTGGGCTACTTTTCACAGGAGAATAGTATTAGAAATGGTATTAGAGGTATAAATACAAAGAAGTTAAAATGATTCATTCCTTGTGGTGGCTGTTTCAGGAAAAAAAAATTCAAACTCTCTCCTCCTCTATTCGTTGTTTAATCTAGGTAACGTTAGCTCATATGCAAAGGTATTTGCTAGATGGGAATGTACACATGCATACTTTCAGTTTAAATAAAGAGACGTGTGTGGGGAATGGCAATTTAAAGTTAACACGACTTGAAGGTACTCCTATAATAAAGTTTAAAGATTTAGTAAACTGGGACATTACAAATCCAAAAAAAGTGTTTCTAGATTTTTCATCTTCCCTTTTTCAACAAAGACTGACAGAATATACATATACAGGTTGACATTTTGATTTATCCAAAACAACTTTCACTTTGCTCAGTTTGCAAGTCCTACTGACTAAAATGTAATATCATTCACAACAAAATATTTTCAGTAAGTGAAACGATAAGCAAATAAAACCAAAACTAAGCTCAGAAGCTAAGTGGTTTAGAAAGCCTGGTAACATCTATGTGTGCATCAGTGTGTCTGTAATTTTTTTTATACATTATATATATAGACACACACACACATATATATACACACACCCGTGCGCACACGCGCACACGCACACACACATTTGGAACCTGCAGTGGAGATCAATCTATTTTCTAATAAGGAACAAAACACATTATTTAAAAATGTGGCTAATTTAACAAAACAGAGAAGAAACTGCTGCTATCAAAATATACAATTTGGATTGCAGACTAGAAGGCTAACAACATTAAAAAAATAGTTTTAAGCAAAACCCCTTTGCTTCTGAATAACAACAGGTATCAACCTGCCATAGCATGAATCATCCAAACAAGATTTTATAAAAAGTTTAAACTGTGACCCTTCCTCATTTGTAAAGTTCTTGACATATCATATAGTGCGAGCTCTGGTCTCCAAACTGGAGCCCCTTCTGTTTTTCTCAATCCATACTTCAGGAAACAAATGGCAGCTGAAGGATTCAGAATCTCAAGTGAGATTTGTGCTTTACCATATACCTGAAAAAAATTAACAGGAGACAGTATCAGTACCCTCGTGACATTCACAGGAGTTTTACTCCCAGGAATAAAATGCATAGACATTATTAAAACAGAATTCTTAAGAGAATCAGAAAGTTGCCAAAGAGATTCAATGTCTCGTGCACCACATAGCTCTGTATTATGCACAGTACTTTTCCCATTAAGTGACAGTCAGCTAAAACCTTGCCTTCAAGAAAAGTCATGTTTTCCAAGGCATCAAATGACTTCTAACACTGACAGACTGTTCTTAAAGCTAAGTAGTTCGTTCTTGGAGTTGATATATTGTTTATCTGAGACCTTTAAATAGGGAGCCATAGAAAGTTTGATGATTAGAATTATTTTGACAATTCCCACAGGATTTTTCTTTTTCACTCAATCATTCAGTTTGCTGTGCAGTCAGCATGACAAGATCAAACATTCATGAAATGCATGAGCTTCTCCCATCTCTCAATATTTCTTCAACTGTTTCACAATTATGAAGTTTCTTCTCTACAACATGAAAAAGGAATTTCAGTGAACTTCTCATTCAGGAAGGTTCTGAACCACGCAGAAGCAGAGTCAAAGCAAAGCTGCTTTTCACAGAGCTGCTGCTGTTGCCCCACCCCTCACTTCTCACAAAAGGCATGGCTGAAGACTCAGAAGGCCCCTAATATACAGAAGAATCACAGTGCAAAACTTACTACCTGCCATGGTTTTTTTTTTTACTTGTTCTTCTACCCAGTGCTGTGGACTCAGAGGCATCAGAATAAGATAATCTCTAAGGCTCTTTATTTTAAGGTAATTTGTCATCTTTTCAAGACTGTCAACTCATCATGCGGAGAGAGAAAAGAGGGGAGCTTGTAAGCTCAGAGCTTCAGGAATAAAGGAAAACTCTACAGCACCTGGACTGCCCTCCATTCCTCGCCTTCTGCCTGCAGGGAGGTGGGGAATCATGGCACTAATCAATGATTAATGATAACTGCCCTTCCTTTAAATACATGCTTATTATACTTTGGAAATTATTATTTACAGTCTACAAATATAAACCACTATGTTTTATTAACTGCGTCATCAGGGAACATCAAAACAAGCAGTATCTTCAAGCTAAAACATTGTTCAGATGTTTAAGTTGTACACAATTCTCCTGATGCCAGAACTTTTAATTCCCAGCAAGCATCGTAAAAGCACGAGCATCAAGGACTTTCAGCAGGAAACGTACCTGTCCAGAGTTTCCCAGAAGCGTAGAAATACTGGCCTGTCCAAGTGTCTTTTGTGGTAGCTTAATTCTAACACTGTTACATCCCATTTCTGTACATTTGGATCCAGACGTACTTCATCATATTTGAGATGAAAAGCTTTAACTACAGGCAAAAAGAAATCATTTAGTGTATAAACATGAAGACTTTACAGTGGGTTTTTATTAGTCAAAGAAAATCGCCACCCCATCACTCTCTTTTCAGATAGAAGCCTGAGAGCAAAATTAATGAGCCCATAACCCAAGGAAGTCAACTAGTTACTAAATGGCACTGAGCCAAATATAGTGGTCAGTGGTTCTCATGCTATTACAGGTTTAAGGGAAAGGGCAGCCCCTATTTTTAGATGCACACATTCCAGGAGAAAAGCAGAAACCCACTGCCAAGTCAAGTGCATTTTCTTTGAGAGACAAAGACGTTCTTGCTGAAAATCTCTGAACTGTCAAAGAATTAATAATCATTAATAAAAGGTATCACTGAACCCATGGAAAAGGAAGCCTGGCTACTACCTGAAAGTCCAACTGATAGCAGAATGCCAAAGTAACCCCCAAAGGCCACAGGAAGCATTCTGAACAATTTAATAACTGCCAATTTTCCCTGATCTACTACTCAGTTAAAAATGGGAAAATATTAACTGTTATTTTTCTCTTGGGAAGTATTGTCATATGTGAATTATGTAAAGCGTAAGTATTTACACAGTTAGCATTAAAAGGAAAGTAAGTCTTGTACAATTCCTCTCTGATAACTAATTTGATGATTTTGATGAGTATTAGAAAAGTAAAAGAGAAGCACTTGACCAGTTAATGCCATGGTCATATCTTTTTTTAATACCATACTCTTATTAATTTTGTCTTCCACAGAATCCACCTACAGTTTCAGCTAAGTGACTAAAATAGATAAAAATAGTAATAATTAAAAAAATCAGTTCCTTTTTCCAGATCTATCTAGGAACTCCCTAGAGGATTGCTATGTGAAATTAGCTTTTTCTTTTTTTGTCGAGCTGACAAACTAAAGAAATTATCATCTTGCTTGTATCTCTGCCAGATACGTTTCCAAGCTTTGTGAATGAAAACTAAGAATACATAAACATTATCTTTGCTACACAATGTCAGATGTATTCAAATAACTCCAGAGAAAACAAATAAATATATACTAGTGCCATGCATTTACAGAAAACTTAATCCACATCTGACAGAGCCTATGCATTAAGGGTGAATGTTATTGAAAAGACAATGCACTGTTAAAATTGAAACAAATCACTATCAAAGAGCACTTATGTGCTCCTGGAGTAAGACTTTTTAAATGGTATTCAAAATTAAGTATTTGTTCGTTAAAGTGACATCATTCAACATTTCATCTCAAACATTTACTTGCAGATATAAAATTAAGCTTGTTTGCTACATGAACACTGAATACTCAGACCACATGTAAGGAAAACTAAGGAGAACAATTTTAGAGACTTAATTAAGGAAATGCTACTTGACACTGCTGTTGAACAAATACCACCAGCCTGGCAGGCTCTGACCCAATGCAAATTTTATTGAGGAATTCTTCATGGTAAGATACCTGCTTGTTTTCCAACATGACAATGATAAGCACTGAGTATTTGTTAATCAGTACAAACCCAGAGACACAGAAGAAATGGAAACTGAAAATGAAGCAATGAATGGTTACAAGTCCCAGAAACCACATTTATGAGGACTATTAAACACTATAAATACAGCAAAGCAATACCTTCAGGAAAAATTAAACATGTATAACCAGATTGACATTGTCTGTGCTCCCTTCTTTTACCTGTTTTCATTTGAGGGGCAAGTCACTAGGAAAAGTCATAGTCTTTATCAGGGAAATATTTTTATAATACCTTGCTTTGAAGCAATGGAATGCAATTCTAAAATTAAAAAGGTCCATTTCAATGTATGAGCAGAATAAGACCAGATATCCTTCTTTCACTCAGAAAACATAAGGATCTGCACACCTTGCAACTGAACTGCACAGGCTGGGACTGTGAACTTTTGGCATCACAAAGACCAGAGATGCCAAAACGTGTCAGAACAATTCCTATGGCCCTCTATACATTTCTATAATATACAAAATGTTAGAATAGGAAGCAGCATGCAACTGCTAGCTAGACCTTAAATATTTCACTCCATTTTTCTTGGTTTTGCTTTTCACAAGTCCCATTTTCTCTGTATCTTTACTTTGAAGTGTTATTTTCTTCTTTCATTAGTCTCTCTTGTTAAGCTCTCTCCCGTGGTGTTCTTTTACTTTTCAGTGACACTCAGGCTCTTTCACTCTTTCTCTGCTCAGTCTCAATCCTCCTTAAGTGACCTATTTTATTTTCTTGTTCACAGACCCTTCCTTAGCCTTCTGTCCCACTGTTGAGTTTTTCCCTTGCTGCTTACCAACCTAGCACTCTCTTTGCAGATTCTGCTTCACATACCAAATAGGTGCACACATAAAACCTGATGGAACTTGTTTCTTCATCACAGTGACTTGAAGATGACAGGCTGAACTAAGGTAGGTTTTGGTTTGTTGCATTTGGGTTTTTTTCTTTTGTGTGTATGCATTGGTTTGTTTGTTGTTTTGTGGGGGTTTGTTAAATCCGTGGCTCAGAAACCACTGGACACTATCAAAAGGTCTGTTTTGTAAGGCAGTTCCACACTGAAGCAAAGAGAAGAGAGGCTGACAGTTCCCTTAGATATTATCATCCACCTCACTGTCAGAGGAGTGAACTGTGCAGGGAAGTGCAGTGTGCCTCAAAGCATACCAGGCACACTTGTGAGAACTTAAAAAACTGTTCACATCTAGAAGTGGTAACATCTAGCTCACTTGAAGCTTTAAACTTGAGCTTTTTAAAAACGTTAAAGGTTTTATCAGACACCAGACCCTATTTAAAATGCTTTCTTAGTGGAATACGAGGTGATTAGTCCTTTGTTCAAAGTCGCACTGAAAGCTGAAGACAGCCTGTAAACCTGTTGTCTATTAATTGTTAGAATATACATTGTCTGGTCACCTTTTTTTAGAGGTTTGGAAAGTAAATGTGTACATGAGCTGTTTCTGACTCAAAGATGACAGCTCTGAGAAGATTCTGCGAGCTTCCACAGGTCAGAACAAAAGAAGTGCCGAGGGCACATTAATATTCACTCTCTGTGAGAACGCCAAAGCCACTGTCTGCCCAACCACCCGCATCCACCAGCACTTTGGCAGTACTCTGCCATTAGCATAAGCACCTCTCAAGAAACCCCCAGCACAATAAAAAACTCCAAGACACCTAAACCCAAGGTAAATCCCTTACTTTTTGCAAAGATATCGACAGGAGATCCGTCAGGCAGGAGCCAAGGCCAGCCTTTGAACTGCCAAGCAGGACCCTGTACAAACACGGCCACCACACGATCCCTGTGAACACAGAAAGGGATGGACATGTTGATGGCCTTCAACATTTAAATTACATCCTTTCCTAAACAGGTAATGTGCCTTAGCATAGCTTCTTATTTTAGTAACAGCAGTATAGCACATTTAACAACCACACCTCCAGCACAACTGCTTTTCCTTTGTTAAGAAAAGAAAATTAATGTGATTTTTCTGAACTCTGTCCCTTTGCAGAATGCAGCTCATTTTTTCATGTTAAAATTTTAAGTACTCAAGCAGTGTTTATTTGTGGTCCTTATTATTTCGCTTTTAAAAAGTGCTCTACCATTTTTAGAGATATCTTCTACGAACAGCACTGTAAACTGAGGTGTGTTGATTTAAAAGCCTTTATTCTGAATACTGCTCACTTCTAGTTTAAGTTTCTGCAAAGCGCATCAGCTGTTCTAAGAGTACATAACCACTACCTGGGGTCTAAGAAAATAAATCTGATTAATATGAAGCATTTATGTTAGTGAAATGAAAAATAAAAAACACCTTTGAAAACAAATGACCATATAGTCTATCTTTCTGTTGAACATTTACATCATCCAACCACGGTTCCAACCTACTACAACAAATAATTGCCTCTCTAATCTAACTCCCAAATTAATTCATTATAATGTCCACCAAAGGCCAAATTGAAAAGAACAATCGAGGTGGAGTTTTGTGGTTTGGGGGGGTTTTTTGGCGGGTTTTGTAATGGTTCCTTTGGATAAAACCAAGAGAAAAAACCCCACCCACCATTTGTTTGGTCAAAAGCACTTTAAAAAGTAGCTGAGATGGTTCTGGAAAGTTTCATCATTATACATTTTAAGTGCTATTTGACATTCAGAATTTCAAATCCATGGATTACTAATTTCAAACCCACAGATTTCTGATGAGTTCAAGTTATACATACAGAGAACAATTAATTTAGGAACAGGACCTTTTCAAAGTATTCCTCTCCATTAATATCTAATTTGGAAGTTACAAAACCACCAAATATGTTATGATCCATGTCCAAAATCTTCACATTTGTGAGGAAGAAGTAAAAATGCTGCATAGTGGAACTCATCAAATAACAAAAAGATATCAAAGCACAAAAATACGCTCCTTCAGAATCTTCCTGCTCAAAGAGAATTATTTTTCATAGCACTGAAGAATGTGCTGCAGACCCAATAATCCATTTCTGGGGTTTTCATAAAAGTAAAAACTATCTACGATTCCCTTTCCCCAACTAGGGCTCTCCCTTCAGAAGTAAACTGTCATCATTAAATCCAATTCAATGAGTTCTATTCAATTCTGGAATCAGGGTTCAGTCTTCACTGTCTGATGTATTTTCTCTCTTTGACTATTAAAAAAGCTGCAATGTCAGATGCTGAAGGCCTGCAAATGTATCTTCCCAACAGACTCTCCTTCAGAAAGCCGACAAGAAAGAAGCATTTCTCTCCCAGATCATGGTTCAGTGACTTGCACCTTACAGTATCACCAACCAGAAAAATAACATGAACATTTCTATTTGAATTTCTGGAACATATCAGACAAATCTCATAAAATTAGTTGTGCTGCTTACACTGTTAAAATGTAGAGTGTTATAAGTTTTTAATACCTTTTGAATGAGTTTAGTTTCATATTATTTTCACCTGAAGGAAAGACTCCTGTGCAGTTAATCAAATCCATTCTTATGTCTGCATCTTCATTTTTATTTTTTGTGAATTTTGTAGTATTTTATTGGCCCCCTTCAAATTCTGCATTGCCCTGGTTAAGAAATTTGGCAAAGGAGAAATGTTTTTACCAGTCTTGTGGCATAAGTTTCAGAGGTTGATCTACGACTCGGTAAGGTACAGTAACACTGACTGTAGTTCCCCCAGGCTGCATCTGGTCCTTCCTTCTCTGTATTAGAGTTTCATTCTCTCGTTGACAGCCTTGTTTCTTCTTTTCATCTGATGGTACAAACCTTGGGGAATAACAAAACACTCAATAGAAAAGGGCAATTTATTTGACGGAATCAGCAGGAAAAGTAACAACTTGATCAGAACTTGGCACTATTGACAGCAGTCACTGGAGCCACCTCATTTTTACTACGCCAAGTCTACATCACTACCCATTCAGAACAGAAAAAAAAAAAAAAAGAATACTGGTTGATAAGTCCTTACCATAAAAACAGCCATGCTAAAAGGCTCTCCACCCCTCAAAAATACAGCCTGACCTGTTCTTACACATTCATGGCACTCCTTATCCATCTTACCCAATAAATACATTTGCAGATGAGGACCCAGATGACTGTAACTCATGTTTTCAGTGACCAAGGGTAAAATGAGGAAACCCGGCCACTAAAACAACTGCTTCCTGGAGCAAATTTTAAGAGCTCTTGGGAGCCATCAGAATTCTGTTTTCTCAAGAAAGCTGAGATTTTTGGTCAAGAAGGTTTTCAAGTGAGATTATTTTTTTTTTTTACGGTTGGTGATTTTACATAATCAATGATTCATCCAGTTACTATCATACTACAATTTCTTTTTGTTTTCTTTTCTAAATAGCTTCTCTGACTGAAAAAGTGCTCAAAAAATACAAATGTGGTCCCCATGTCATATGTAATCTCTCTACGACAAAAATAATTGCTTAAGATACGACAACCCCCTTTAATTAATTACAGATCTTTAATCTTTCAGTCCCCTCACCTTAAAAAACAAATGCAATCCCATTTCAAGGCCCTTTTCTTTATGGCAATAATAAAACACCCAGAACAGGTCTCAAAATTGGCACCATAAATGTGAGAGTAGTGTAGGCCTTTTCATGGATAAATTTCAGTGGACTTTGTCAAAAGAAAGATAAGAGTGATGTATTTTACAGAACTAAACCATGTCACAGAAAGCAAAGCTGATGTGACCAGTGTCACCTACCAGGCCAGGAAAAGAGCAGAGTTCAAAGCCATGGTCCCCTAATTCTCTACTCAGAGCACCCTTCTGCACCATAACCCTGTTTGCTGCTCACATTTCATTTCCAAAGCTTCTGATAAAAGCAAAACACTGTTTCACTTAACTGCACTGGTTATCATGAGTACTGGTGCTCCATTTTAAAAGCACAGTACCTAATTGGTAACATTTCTCTTCATTACAGCACACATGGTGCTTTTGAGCAGTTTACTACATTTTTCAGTTGTTTGCACCATTTCTATTTGTTCTCTTCCATCTATTTCTATTTGAATGCCAAAATCCAATTTGAATGTGCTTCAACAGGCAGACTGCATTTTCTACTGCTGGAGAAACAGGAAAAAGAAATGCAAAATTAAATAGAAGGAAAAGTCTATTATTCAGTCAATTTGCAAACACTCGTTTTCATTACGTATCCAATGAGAAAATTGTATTTGCGGGGGGGAACCCAACCAAACAAACATGTTTTAAGGCAGCAGGTCAAAAATGTCAATAAACGTTCAAGAAAAATTGTGTAACTTTACTAATCTAAATGAACAGATACATTGCACCCTTACACCCTTCATGATTTAACAGTGGTTCAGAAACAGTCCCAAGCAGTTTCCCAAGTGTGCATCTGTGCATCTGATACAACTGCACCAGCAAAGTGAAAAAGCCCCCAATGCCTGCAAGTGGCTGTGAATGGTGCTGGAAATACAGAAAAAGCATTACAGGTGCTAAATTATGGGCTACAAAAATTCTGCTTCTCTGTCTGGTACATGTGAAACACCATCACTCTCATGGAAATACAAACACAAAAATCTATACAGGACATTAGGAAAAAGTACACTTAGTCCACCTAGAATAGTACTTTTATAAAGTTAGTAATTTCCCCAATAATTGAAGGAATTAGAAAACAGTTAATATTGACAGAGATTTTTTTTATCACAGTGGGCTGACACATACAACTGCACGCTACACAGAAGCTTTCAACACGTTTCTGCTTTGGAAAAAGCTACCAAATGTGACACCAAAATTTAAGTATTTCTGATCAATTTGCTGATTTAAAACCTCAAAAACAAGGCGCACCTTTAATCATGAGCATATTAATGATGGCTCGTCCTGCCAACATGTCACAGGCTTTACTTTGCCAACACTAACTGAGAGGAAACTCTGGTTTTATAACTTAAGAATGAGGATTTGCTTAGTGGTCTCCAGCTTTTAAGAAAGCCATTAATGAGTCTTTCATCACCCATTAGAACTGAAAAGAATGGAAATAAATTTTTAAAAATGTACAAACTTGGAGAAGCAACCCCTCAAACAGCTATTATCCAAGTGGCAGGGTTTATAGGAAAAGTTAACATCATCTAAAATGGTGAACAAATTGAGCAGAATGTTGTTATTCTTTGTCACATGCACTAAACAAGAACAAACTCTTGCAGAACATGTAAATAAATGCCAAATAGCCTTACATTACATTACAGTGATAATCAAATATTCGTATGAACAGGGATCTAAAAGGTCACATTTTAAATTTAATTTGCAAATATGAGGAAGCAAACACATTTTAAATGGAAACAGGAAAGCTAAGCAGCCTTGCCAAATTAGACAAGCAGCAAGATTGCTTTTCTAGAGTCTAACAACTTCACCACTATATCTGAGACCTCTCAAATTTGGCTGAAACAGTCATCTCAATTCTACTCTGAGCTTTAAGAGTTTCTGTGTTTAAGAATTCATTTCAACATTAGTCTATTGGCAGTTTCTCTCCATTTCATCTAGAAATTGTGTTACAGCCATTAAGGCACCATTCAGTTGTGCCTCAGTGATGTACCCTCTAGACAACAGCTTTTATTTCCTGTAAAATATCTGAATGTTTTCCAACGCACTTCTCTAGGACACAACACAAAATGTCTTGCCATCTGAATTTCCTGAAGGAAAAACTATCAATGAGCAGATTAACGTAGAACAGTGGAGAAAAGCACTGAAGCAAAGCTTACATATATGGAAACACAGAGAGAACAGGAAAAAGGACAGCTCACAGAAAGTTTAGGAAATATCTGCTTGCATTGCCAGGAGCCATCAACTCAGTAAGTAAAAAGTCAGGTGTTTAAGAAGTAAGAATCATTAGAAATCACTGTAGGATTATAAACACAATCATGACCTATGCCATCGCTACCTGGACATAAAATACAAGCTTAAGAAATGTGAGTATTAAATACACATAAAAAACCCCGTCCCTTGGAAATTATTTATATTATTATTATATAGTACCACAGCCAGTGGCTTAACTACACATTTGTACTTGACACCTTTTTAGTCACCCAATACACTAGAAATATATTCTGAAACCCGAATGTCCAGGAGCTTACAGTGCTTCTCTGCATTACTATTCCCTAGTAAAAAAAAAAAAAAAAAAAAAAAAAAAAGAAAAGAAGAAAAAATTCCATACCTACTTAGAATGTACTTTTATCCCCCCATTAGGAAATTCATAGCACTCAATTCTCTTGCTGTTAATTGCCAAAATCATTATCTGCATAAAAAATGGTGCACTCTCCCTTTCCAAAGACAGCAGGTCGCTTTCCTAAGGTAACAGGCAAGCGATTGAACAAGATCAAATTATGGGAGGTCACTGGCAAGATACAATCCTCTGATCTGCCTGGGCTCTGAACTCACACCCAGTGCCAGCAGGAACCTGAAAACACTCTCACTGAGGGCAGCCCAGCCCTTGCTGGCCCCCACCTCAGGCACACTGCCAAGTGCCTGAACAGAGAATAAGGCAGCTCTGATGCTCCACAGTAACCGAGAGCATCATAATACCCGTCTGGTTGTGTTCAGAACTGGAGACTTATTTTTACAACCCTCTCTGTATTTCTGTGAAATTACAGTATCAAAAGCTTTATACACCTATTTTTGCAAGAGAACAAAGCCCTTTTTTTGTAATGCATCATCCCTGAATCTGTCTCAGATACTCTGCTCAATATCAAAGCTGGATAAAGCTCCATGAGTTGCCTAGCCACATATGGTGAAACGTATCACAAGTAAGAGCATAATCATAATAAAAATACATAATCATCATCTAATCATTCACATCTCCCTTATGTAATTCCTGCTTTGCCTTTTTTCCATGCAAAGCAGAAGTCTTGCCTCTGAAAAGCCTGACTTCAGAAACTCTCAAATACTTAGTCTGGAAAGCCAGATTTTACACAAGAATTGTGATATCCGGTGTTGCATTTAGATAATGAATGAGAATAAAGTGTATTAGATAAAGTATTTTTAAGAAGCTTCACAATATATCAGAACGTATTGCATTTCCGATTTTAAATTAAATTATATATTTTTACTATTTTAGAAACTCTTCATTTTATGTTGGACTTGGCTCTTTAGAAAAATAACCTTTCAAAAAAGTTACCACAAATAGTTGCATATTATACAGCATGACTTCTATATATTACAATTATATACAGAAATGTCCTCCTTCAAAATCTAAGTTGCACCAAATATATTGAACAGAAAAATTAGATAACTTTAAAAAAGCAAAATCTTAAACCAGTACCATGCCTTGGGTTTCTCATTATACACATTTCATTCTACTCATGATCATTTTCCTGCTTTCCATGTTCTCTGCCTTAAAAGAGAGCATAACATTAGTGATGAATTAAAGAGGTTGAGCATCATACAAATGTCAGCCAGATTTGGCATGAAAAAACCTCTAAAATGCTACAAAGCTACAAAAAGGCTCAGTAAAAATGTTGGTATAACTAATAGGTTTCTTTCAGTTCCTAACAATGGAATTCAACGTCTACCACAGTACCAGATGAAGACTCCCGTTTATTTTATAACCCCCAACCAAAAAATATCTGTCAGTGATCCCACAATTAATTTTTCTCATATCCAAAATGACAATGCTTTGCAGTCCTGTAACTTAGAGAAAAATCCAGCATTGTAGACAAAAACTATCCTAAAAGACAGATACTCCCAGCTATGACTAAGTTCTGATTTTAAGTGGTTTGGTCTCTAATATCAGCTACTGTTTTTTCCTTGTTTTAACAAATATTTAAATGGACAGAATCACAAAAATTGCTTTATTTACGAAACCCAAATACTCCTCCTTTATGATCACACACTTCTGAGAACTGTGTTGCCTCAGGGATATGATATGCAAGGAAAACCAATCCTATAAACAGCTTCCATACCCTAACCATCCTGGGGGCATGACTGACCCAGGGTTCTCCTACTTTTCTTCAGTCTCCTCTGCAATGGCCCTTCCCTTCCAGCCCCCAAGATCTCTCTTGCGCTATATCACCGATCTCCTCTGATGGTAAACACAAGCAGGCTGACTACCTCCAGAAATACAAGAAATGCACATCTACCTGCATCTTCCTCAGCAGGGGGAAGGGAGGGAGTATTAATTTAGGTGTGTCATTTCTATCTGGACAATATTTCTTTATTCCTTGTGGCAATGACAGGAGTCTTCGAAATCTCTACTCTTCTGTCAAATCTAGCTGCAAGTGGGGAATGAGTTAAAGAAGGTGATAACATTAAAGGCAGAAATTAGTTAAGTCTTCTTTCCTTGGAAAACCATCACATATCTATCACTCACACTCTACATCAGGGCTAGCTGTACACTCTGCATACCTGAACAGTAAAAAGAAACCCTGCAGCCATTCCTAAACCAAGTACTTTAATAAATCCGAAGGCAAAAAAAAAAAAAAAAAAAAAAAAAAAAAAAAAAAAAAAAAAAAAAAAAAAAATCACAAGCCAGGTGGCATATTTTCCAGAAGAGCACTAGAACTGTCATGGCTAAATTAATATTTTGCTTTTCTGAATTCTGCTATTGCCCTTCTGATTCATTGACATACCTTTCTTCTTCACTTCCTCTTTCGTACTGGTTAACTACATCAGTGTCCTCCTTTGAACCCCCAAACTTCATTTCTTTTTTTTCATTGCACTCTAAATATCAGCATCCTCATGGGACAGGTCTTCAGAAGTTAACTACAACTTGGCCCTGGTGAAGCTGAAAACAGCTGAAAACTGTGTCTCCTGGCACAGATGTGTTTTGATATGGCATACAGATGCCTTATTCCTATCTGGGTATTCCTATATGGCATACAGATGCCTTATTCCTTTCTGGGTATTCCTATATCAGGAAGACACAGATTACATAGATTTAAAATCCAGGGCTTATTGTGATTTTTTTTTTCTCTTAAACATAAAAACCCACATGAACAAACAACATCCTCTGTCAACCCAATTATATCAGTCCAGTGATTGCTTGCACATTATTAAATTGTAATGTTAAAAGCCACCCTTCTCTCCATTTACGTATTTCAGAGGAGACATCAATAGTCCAGGACTTACTGGATCTTTGATGGTATGTGGCAGTAAGCTGGGAACTAGAATGAGATCAGAAGGCACCTCCTATCTCACAGCACAGTTTTATAAAATTCCAGGGCAACTCCAGTGGAAGCCACAGCACCATAACAGGACAGCCTGGTTTTGAAGAAGAGCCATTTACAGCCTCATAATGGATGAGAGCAGAGGGTGACAAAAAGAAGACCCCCTTTATTTTTCCAACATCCCACTGCGGAAAATCCACAGCAGTGTATTTCTCTGTGAAAATGAGTGTCTGTTCCAAAAAAATCAACTGATGTTTACTAATAGGCAAGTCTAGACACCATGATCTGTTGGACAAGCAGAAAGATTCATTCGGCCACAATGATATAAACCTTAGAATCAGATGTGTGATGAGATAATCAATTTTTGTTATATTTTTGTTATAGTGTATCAACTCACTCATACTTCCCTGGATGAATTTGCATCAATATTTAATGCTAATATGTGAACTTGAAAAAAAAACATTCCTTATTTACACAACCAACTGAGCTGCTTGGCTAATACAGCCTGGTACAGTCACCCTCTCCTTTATGATAACTGTGGTCATTGCCCAAAATCTTTTCTGAGCTCCATGAGCACACTGTTCATCTTCTCTAAGCCTTTTCCAGAGCAAGGGTTAACTGACTGATGCATTAATGTTACATAAAAGAAAACCACTGCAGACATTGGAACTGGTACTGCAAAACTTTCTCCTCAATGTGCCCGTTGGGCCCAGGGGTCACAACAGAACCAAACTCTGAAAATAAGTTTTTGCTTTTTTCCTACTAGTCAAGAGGAATTAATTTCTTTTATACTCTGATCTGTAAAACTAGCTTGTCACAAGAGAGTAGATGAACCCTCTTGCTTAATTACTAATTAGGTACTAGTATAACATTATATCTGAAAATAATTTGTTATACAGTATGTTCTAATCATCTACTTACTTCAGATCTTGCAGAAGGTCCTTTGCATTAAGCATTGTTATTAAAGAGGTCGTGGCTGCTGGAATAATGATTATGGGAGTTCGAGATCCTGTAGAGATAATAAAGTTAGACTTGCCTGGTGGTTTCTTTGGTGTGTTCTGGTTGTTTTCCTCCCCCCCCCCTTCCCTTGCATTAAAGAAGCTGGACATAAAAACTAAATTCTTGCTTAACAGGCAGCAATCTTGGAAAAATATTCAGGGAAAACTGTAGTAAAACTTTTCTAAACTAAAGATTTTCATTCACAAAAGAAGCATACCCCTGTATCATGAGTCTCTAAACATGGGCAAGACCCATATTTGGGAAAACAGAATGCTGTCTGCATTCCACTGCTTATTTGTGTTGTTGCTTGTGGTTCCCAGGGGAAAAAAACAAACAAACAAACAAAACAAAGAGTAGGCGCAAATCACAGAAAAATGAAAAAGATCATGTAACTAAAATCGACTCACCTTTTTTCTGGTTTGGAGGTGGTCTTGCTTGAGAAACTGAAAACCCAGAAAAGAAGGCAGAGTGACTACAAGATACATCTAAGTGTGAGTGTAAGGCAACACTTCAATGTGGTTGATTGCAGGAGGGAACCAGAGCCACACTACAGTCATTAGATCATTCTCACAGATGCAGTACGCTAAGTTGAAGAAGGGACTCAGAATCTGAGTATTCAGAAACAAACAGCTTTCGACCCTCTGAAACAGATGTTAGGAGTGCTGAGTCACACTCTCCTGGTTTTTCTGGAGACAGTCATCCCCCTCCATCCTCCACAAAAGGTTGAGGCATGACAGCACTGACAAAAATTGCCAGCAATCTTGAAAAAAACCTGCTTGTAAAGCTAAAGTTCAATAGTGCTGAACCAACAGGAAAGCTGTTTCACAACAAACTGATCTTTATGGACCCTCAGCTCTTCATTAGCAGTTATAATTGTACATGACATCCATAGGACTTAGCTATCCTTAACATATACAGAAATTTCAACAATGAAAACATGAATTTCAGGCTTACTCAGAGCATTTTTGGATTGCAGTGCGAGTTACGTGAGCTCTTTGGGTGCCAGAAGAGTTAAGCTTGACAGATATGGTGGTACTCAAGAAGGGGAAAACACCCAACCCAACAAACAAAAGAAAACCCCCAAACAAAAACCCAACAAAAATAACCTTCAACCACCAAACAAAAGCACACAAACAAACACTATGGGACAGACAGAAACCACAGAATTCGCCCCTACTTTTGCAATAAAATGTTTCTACCTCAGTCTCCCAAGGTGTGACCACCTCAGTGCAGGGAGACACTGCATTCCCAAGTTGGAAAAGCATCTGTTTCTTCACTTGGGGCTATTACTGAATTGCCTGGCATCCCCAAATAAACATTTTAGAGCTCAGTTTTCAGGAGTCCTAACTTCGGGAAAGAAGTGTTGTGCTTGATAATCATCATCATCATCATCCATGTTTATACTAATTCAGAAAATCAGAAAATGGTGAGCAGCAGCAAGATTGAAGCAGACTAACTCAAGTCTCAACTGCTACTATGCATGACAAATTTCATTAATTGACTTCCAATTGCATAGCACCAACTTGCTCATGTTTATTTATGACCAACTGTTTCAGAAACTTCCTAGAACCATATAAATATTCACAACACATAGTTGCCATTGTTGAAATATTGAGACCATATCCTTAATTATCTTTTCATGACACTGTCAAATGCAGAGATATAATTGGCAACACTATATTGAACAACATGAACTTTAACTACTCAATGATTTTTAATTTTTTTTTTTTTTTTAAATCTAGGTATTTCCTTAATGTAAAAATGCCCCTGAAATACATGGGCAGTACCAGCTGCCCTAAGGAAAAAAAAAAAAAGGGAAAAAAGAAAAATAAAAGGAAAAAAAGAAGGGGGAGAAAAAGGAAAAAAAAGGAAGGGAAGGAGAAAAAAAAGGAAGGGAAGGAGAAAAAAAAGGAAGGGAAGGGGAGGGAGAATAAATATCTAAGAAATTTGGTAGCTGCACCAAGACAGATTAGCAGAAAAGTTAGCAATGCAAAATGGTGCCAAAATAAAAAAAAAAATCTTACAACAAAAGCACATCTCAGATATATTTTCCAAATCATTACTGCACAACTGTTTAGCCCAATTTAACTAACACTTCTTACGTGCAAAGCAGCATCCTCCTGGAAACAACATGTTTTAGTTACTTTGACTGCTAAGAATAGAACAGCTGAATGTTTAAAAGTTCCAAACTCCAAAATACCCTAGAACAGGCAGAAAAATAAACCTCTTCTGACTACACCTCTCTTCTCTGTTCTCTCTTCAACTTCCAATATAGAGGCAAGAAAAGAGACTGGCCCAGCCTTAGAGAAGGGCAGTGTCAGTACAACCTGTATAATGTACAAACCCAGGCTTCTGCCAGTAACTGCCCAGGCAGTCACAGCCAGCAGCAGGGCCTGTGACAACTCAGATTTCTGCTCTTGCCACTTCCACCCTTTTCATACTGCTGTCAACTCCATTTGCATTAGGATGCTTAACAGGGCTAGTGAGATAAGTATGACAGGCAGCATGACCTTCCCAGTACCAAAATAACCAAACAGAACAATCTGTGCACAACAGCTTTTAGGTATGCTGAGAACATTCAATATTAGAATAGATTTTTGGGGAAGAATCAGCTTTACAGTATTAAATTTGAGCATTAAATCCTGCTAATAAATCTCAAGGAATTAGCAAGGCACAGACTGAAAGCATTTAGAGGCTCAAAAAGAAGACAGTATTCCAGCAGTACTTCTAGACAAAGTATATTCACTTTAAATGGTAGCTTTGTTTCCAAAACTCCCAGAATGCACCCACTACCTTAGAAACATCATCTTGTTCTGAAAATTGAGACCTTCTTCCACCAAATCATAAATTCTCATAGGATGTAAACCAGGTGCAGATCTGCACATTGCTGTTTGGATTCACTATTCATCTCATGTACTGTCTGCTCTTACACCCTTCTAAAAACTCTTCCTTAAGGTTTCTTACTAGAACAAAGTACCTTTATAATTCCATAGCTAACTCATAATTTCAGACTCAATCTGACAGACAAATGAATTTAGTAGCCAAAATCTACTAATTGGGAATTAAAAGGCAGTTGAGGATTCTGGCCCCATTACAAATACCTTATGTGCTAAGAAGTGTGAAGAAGAAAGGGTAACACATTCGGAGTTACTTTTTCCTGATGTATTAGTCATAGAAGTAATGATGTCTCTCTTTTTGAGATTAGCTGTTCTGTTAAGGTTGTTTCTCCTTGGAGTATTAACCAGCTCTTATTAGATATTTCAGCTGGAATTTGTGAGATACCAAGCCCACAACCAACAAGTTTGTGACCTTTTATTTTCACTAGTGCATCCTTTCAACAGGCTGATTGGGCAACACAGTGAACAGAATGAACCCAAGTCCCATGGCAAAACATTAAACAGTTGAAAGCCACAAATAAATGACCCCCACTTCCTTCTCCAGCTAACCAAGGTTTTCAGTAGCACTTCCCTGAAACTCATAGGTATCTGGAGCAGGAGCACAAAGGACAGGAGGCCACCTTACCTGGGCGTGGCACAGGCTGTGCTGCTGGAGTTTGTGTTTTCCGAGCAGATGCACCTTCCTTTGAAAAGACGGAAAAGGAAACATTAACAGCTGACCTTCTTCTCAGGTACATGGGTTTTTCAAATGAACACAGAGCTATAGAAGGTATCATGAAAATGAGGGCAATATGTTTCCAAATAGAGAAAATATTCCAAACTCTTTGTAGATTCTGGTTTAGACTTGGGGAGGACAGACAACCTTGTAAGCTTTTACAGGTTTACAATTTAAACACAAAGTGCCAATCATAAGAGCTTTTTTCCCTGTATTCAAAGAAAACTTTTCTATTTATAGTATTGCTTCATTTTATCTACTATCACTTTCACCAAGGGTTAGTAATGCAAATGTAAGCAATCGGCTGTAGAAATTTCAAAACAAGATCTGCTTATGCTCTGGATGGAAAACCCGGACCAAGAAATTGCAATGCATTCCTGCCTTGAGGAGTTTTACTGCCCAGAAATAGCACTCCATGATAATTAGTTCTGCTCATGCCTTATCCAATTACCTTAATGTAACACACAAAAGACCTGCACTATTGTTTATTCTTGTGAACTCCGCAGAGTCAACACATCACCAAAGAAAACAGTGAAGTCACACATGTCTGGTTCCAAAGCAACACTGAATTCCTGCAAGAACAGATTCTGTTCTCAGTTATTGTTGTGAAAACTCACTGAACGCAGATCACTAACACTGGAAAAACCTGCTATGTATTCCAACGACTTCTACTTGCAAAGCAGACAGAAAACCTTTTAACATGAAACCATGAATTTTATCTGAAAATTACTTAACCACTATGTGAAGTGTACCCTGGAATCATGAGACACTCAGAAAGGTGAGAGATCCCACTCAGGGAAAAACCTGTTGGAAAGAACTCCAATATGACATGATCACATTTCTATGTCCATGCATAAATAACAGCATGTTTCGCAATTCAAAATAAAAAAAGCTGATGAGCAGGCTCAAGTTCCATGATTTAAATAACACTTAGAAGAACTCCTTTTAAGTTTCCATCATTAAAGTTGAAACGCTTTTTATCTCAAGATCTGTGAAGTACAAATAGAAATCCCCTGACAAGCTCTTCGAAAACGCAAATTTACTCCAACCCTCTCTTCCCCGAGCTTTAGTGAAAGCCACCCATGATTGGTTACAATGGGCTGGAGCCGATATTTGGTAGTAGAGTGCACAGCTTTTGTAACTTTTACAGACAGTGACCTCTCATTAATCTTTAGTTTAAGGATTTAACCCTGCACTGCAAGAAATGGATTGATCCCAAATTTTCCTGTACTCTTTTCTGATTATTAATATACCAACATTTATGTAGGTCAGTTGAGTCAGTACCTGTTATTTTAAGACTTACTTTTTCAGTAGCAGAGAAAAGGTATTTTTGCCAATGTCCTTTCACAATAATTACTCAGAGAATGATAAAAATGAAAATATCACCACATTCTAAAGAAAGAGCAGCAGAAAAGGCTGACTACCTTTGAGAGAAGCCTTGTCACTGAGAAACAGCACCTTTCTTTTGACTTCCACTTTCCAAGAAAGTCAAAATAAAACATTTTGCACCTCTTTCTATAGAAAAATGCTGTTTTCTGTGTCAAAAAGCTGATCTGTGCTGGACTAGTTAAGACATTTTGAAGAAACCAAGAATTTCTCCATAAGACTTCCTAAATTCACAGCACTTTATGAAATGTAAAGAAAAGCATCAAGCTAAAGAACCTTCACTTGTGCAAGTTCCAAGTTTTTCAATCCAAGTCAGTTTGCATGGATGCATAACTGTTAATGCCGGCAGTGCCACATGCTCATTCCTCTTCCCACTCCTGTGGAACCAGCAGTGCAACTTTCCTGCCTCCTCTTCCATTAATCCATGTCTCAAATAGACCCTGCAGGTCCTACAGAAGCTGCACCAAAGGGGGGGGAACAAGGGGCAGCTTCAGAGCTTATAGAGTTTTTGGAAACTCTGGTGAAGAATTATAACCAAATCAGAAGCAAGCCTTGCTATGGTTTCTATATGACTTGAGCCCAACAAAATAACTGTCAAATTATCTATTTGGGAGTTTTTCATACTCCCCTCTGAACTGCCTTCTCTACAGTGATTAATGGAAAACAGTGCAAAAGCCTAAAACAACAACAGCAAGGCTTTGAAAACATAGCAATGGAAACAAAATACCACCCCCAAAACAAAAACAAAGTACTTAAAAAAAAAAAACCACAACCCAAACAAACAAAAAACCCAAACATAAAAATCTCTGAATGGTAGGAAATAAATTAATTTAAATGAGTAGATACCACTTCCATGCCTATGATCATTCTATTTCTCAGAACAAATTGTGCAAAATCAATGAATTACAGAGGTCACAGCTTTTAGTTGTGTAAACTGGTGCCTTAGATGATGATAATTCCAGGAATGAACCTCACTCAGGTCACAACCCTTGATATTCTGGCATCTCGGCGCAGAAGCTCAGCTGTCACCTACTGAAGGTGTGCCATCTATCCTTTGCAGCTGATCTGCATCCCATTTTCAGTGACCTAACAACCACCTCCTACTTTGTAAAAACTGCAAAAGAAACTCTGATCAGTAATTCACCCCCTCATCTCTTAGAAGGTTTGTAAGGAGAAACGTTTGCTATTAAGATGAGGGAAAAAGCAGAAGTACAGAGCTGTGATGGTTCATAAGATACACCAAGTGGAGAAGAAGACCTCACATTGATACAGAAGTTATGATCAGGATCATTTTGTTAATATTTTCCTTTTATCTGCTAAATTGGGCTAAAAAATTAATGCTTTTCAAAAGTATTCAGATAAAGGCATAGGTTTTCCCTGTGACAACACACTGACACAAGGTCTGTTCACAAGGCAGGCATTAAGCAGAAAAATACACAGTAGGATTTCTCCCAAAGAGTATTAATGTGACAGAGTAAACTGCATACTTGGTTCATTCAAATACTCCAGGTAGGTGCTGCTGGTCATTTGTTGCCTGTCAGCTACTCAGAGGCAGCTTCTTGTTTGATTGTTCCAGCTCCCTGTAAAGGCACCAGCTTATTTCTCAGTGAGCGCACAGTAAGATTTTTCAAACCTTCTAATGTTGAGTTTTTAATCCAAAAGTTACCCTTAAGTAACCAGCACACTGCAAATTCCAACTCCAGCTAGGGGAGCTTTTGTTTGTGCAGCTGTACCCTAAGCATCACAAGCAGCAGAAATCACTGTTTAGCTATTTAAAGAACATTCATTTCCTCAAAATTTCTGAATACTTAACAGTTTTGCTCGAAAATGACATACCTAATTCTTATGCATAAGCTGTTTGAGACTGTTAAGGAGTATATTATGAATATTCATAAGTCAAAACTAATTTAGTAACAAAACCATGTAATTTGAAAAATACAAATCTTCTTTAAGACAACCACTTAACATCGTATTTTAATCAAAAACGTATCACTTGGTTTACTTGTGCTAATTTATCATAGAAGGTTACATACATATAGTTTACTTATGATTTACATTAAATACATGAGTATTTAACCATTCAGAAGCAACAACCTGACACAGAATGTAATCAGGAAAACAGATACCAAAAGCTTCATACTTTCCTGAACTTCACTGCACCATTTCCCTCTCTTGCTGTATCTGCTGTTCTGTGGGATTCATTCCAATCCAGTGCTCGTGTTTCCCATCACATCAGACATTTATAAAACAGCTGCTCAGTAATTATTGTTCTCACTTTAGCGTTTACTTTTAGGTTTTAAGCCAAACTCTCACAATTATCTTATTGTAGCCTCACAAGTTGAAAGAGGGGAAGGAAAAAATTATTTCAGTGCACATTCCCTGTCCCAACCGGTTTCTATGCAGAGACCCAAAGAGCCTGTAGTATTTTGACCTCTAAAAAGATGTCAGGAGCAACAGACAGTTGACAATTTGATGCCATCTTGTGGCTTTTTTTAATCTGGTAGACTTAATTCCTACTTAGTTCCTTTGTAACGCTGAAGTGAGTATGAGAACTTGCCCCAAAAATCTCAAAATTATTAGGTAACTCCTGCACAGGAGTAGTGCAAGTAAAAGTAATATCTGACTCTGCAGGAAGAAATAGCAACTGCTTGCATGTAAAACATCGAGCAGCTCCCAGGTGCACCATCCACGATGGCAGACAAGTCACCCAAAGATGTTCTCTTTGTAAAGATGAACGTACTGAAACTTGGATCTCTCAAGAGAAAGAAAGGAAGTACATGTGGATGGCAAGCTTGGAAAACTGTTTGGAAGAACAGAGTTCAATTTAGGGTACAAGAGACTGTGAGAATTGATTTTAATTACCAGCAACTATCTTATCATTTCCTTAGTGACTAAAAGTATTGGACCTTAGAAAATTCTTGTAAAGCCAGCCTAAAGAACAACAAAATTTAAAACAACTGCATAGTTAAAAAGAGTATAATTTTTCTATAAATTTTGTATATATCAATGTATCAGAAACATCCAAAACAAAGGGCTGACTTCAAAACCACATATCTAAAAACTGGTTCAGATGCCCTACTTGAAGCTTGATAGAAACATCTATTTCAAATAAATAGCTTGGATTCTGAAAACAAAGCTTTGTTCTAAAAATTTAAAGCCCTTAAAAGCCTTGGAAATAAACTGCAAACCTTTGAAAAAAAATCAAGCAAAACAATCCAACTGAGTGGCTCTGTCTCTGCAGCCTTCCCAATAATTCTCCGACTTCTGTTCAAGACAATTTTAATAATATTTTACATAGTGTTTCACATCATTTTATTTATACATAAAACTGGTATAGCTTATTTTCCTACTTCTATGCACACAAATCTGCATGCAGTCCCCCAAGACATATTGAAATATAAATTGTGAGCTTTTAACTGCCTTCCTAATTATAAACTACGCTGTAAAAAAAACAGAATTCGACAACAGGATCTTAACTATTGTGCAAATACTACTAATATTATAGTCATTTTCACTTCATTTCTTGCAATATTAATAAAAAGGTCATTTCTACTGTTTACATTGTCTCAGCTTCCTTATATCCTAAAAAGAGAGTGGGAGATTAAACAGAATTAATGATATCTTTACAGAACTAATTTTAAAAGATTAAAAGTTTACCATTATTAATCGAAGTGTTCCAATACCAACTGCCTAAAGAAAATAACCCCAGAGAATAACTATTACCTTCTTTGACAACTAAAAACCTGATGTGACAAGACAAAAAGGGTTGGTAAAAATACATAAATAATGTTTATTTCAAAATACAAAACTGTTTATAGAATCAGAGAATCATTAAGTTTGGAAAAGAACTTCAATATCATCCAACCTTTACTATATTCCATTAATATCTATTATACTGAAGATCATGTCTTATCCAGCATAGTGTGATGAAAAGCACAAGTAGAAGACTGCCAACCCTCAAATTCAGCTGCAGGACAGAAAACTTGCCTTATCCGTGTAAAATGGGCATCAAGACTAAGACTCAGTTTTAAAAACGCTGCTGAAGACATGAAAAATACTCACTGTAATTTCTTGTTCATTACAATCAGGTTCAAAGAAATTCAGTTTAAACTTGGAAGAATATGATTGAATTAACTGGACTGCTTGCAGATAGTTTAGGCAATATTCTGGTTCGGGAAAGAAAATTCTTCTAAGCAAACCAAATCACCACTGAATCTAAGAGAAAACTGTTGTTACTAGTGAGCAACTAGGAGCAAAAGCACATAAGTAAGCTGAAAGAGTAACAATAATGGAAATTACTGGAGATGCTTTTGGAAACAGTTAATGAAAGCCACAATAACTGAGATGTAAATACTAAGTGTTACTGCCAAAGCCAAGAGACCAAAACCCTCTGAACAGTTTTCACAAAAGTGTACTAGATAGAGCTCCTCCCATCTTTATCCTTGCACAGATTATCTGTAAAATTAAGACAGTTGTCTTGAATTTACAACAGTCATGTAATTTCAACCTGTTGCTATTGAAATAGCAATTTCGAGCTGAAGAGGAATGTTGGTGAGACAGCCAGATTAAACATGCAAGCACTTCCATTTTCCTGGGGATAAACTGTTTTCATCAAGAAACGACAACTCTTAATCCTGAGAAGAGAACTCCAGAGGGCTTGTTTGTTTGTTTGTTTGTTTTAAAACTAAAGGCCTGCCTACAATATACCTACCTATGTTTATTTACATGACTCATTCCCTTGAACTGAGTCAAAAGACAAAAGCAGATTATCACTAAAACATTATTTTTGCTTAGAATTCTTTTCTTTTGGGTTAATTATCTGAGCTGGCCTCACACGTATTGCTTGGCAACCAGTGAGGGTTTTGATAAACACTGCTTGAGCATAAAAGGCTTGTTTCATCTTCCTCAAAAGGCAGGTGCAAAGGTTGATACACTCCTGGTGTTCTGTACGCCAGGATCAGAACATGCCACATCAATTCCACAGAACCGGAATTCACATTATGGAATTTACTACAATTGGCCAAAGTTTTACTCTCCAGCCTTCAATTTCACACATTTGTAACTACCCGGTTCCAATACTACAGGCAAGAATTAGTCACTTATAGGAAGTGGTTTTTCACCAGAAATACCACAGAATATGGAGCTCAAACAATTAATTCGCAAAAAACCCACAACTGATATGCAAACTCCGATCATACACAGGAGAAGCCCTATTAGGTTTTTGTTCAGATCCTGCCTTAGAAATGGTATTCAAGGGAACTGACACATGGATATTGGGGAAAATGTTGTCCAGTACAGAGCAACAGGGAGACCCCACTTACACACGCATTCAGTGAGCAATCAATGGGCAGAGGAAAAGCCCTAAGTGATCTCAGAAAGGTTCCTTTGCAACTTCTGGAAAGAATCATCAAATGCTTTGTATAAGCAGAATATTTTTTAAAGTGTTGCAGGTGCCTAAATGAACACAGATGGATCCTTAACTTCTGTGTGAAAATTTCTCCAAAAAAACCCAAAAAACCAAAGTGAACCAAGACCCAAGCAACTGATGAACTTTGTGGGATGCTGCCCAACATCCCAGTGCAACAGAAACTGATGAGGCTCTATCCAGACTCCCCTTGGTTATACTGGCTACCGTTGCTAGAACAGGGAATGCTGTATTAGAATTCTACTACACAGGCAGCTATTAGAGACCTTGGGTTATTTCATGATTGCTTGTTCAACAAATTATCCAGCACCACTTGTTCCCAGTTGTACTTCATCCTGATGTGATCTCCTTTCTATTCACTGAAAAGTAGTTTTAATATTACTCTTCCGTACCTCACCAGCTTTAGCAATCCCAGCACTATGGTTATATATTGCATTATGTTACAAGCAAACACAATTATCATGGGTGGTCATGGACAGAGAGATGAAAGCAATTTTCCAAGTAATCACCTTGGAAGACTTAAAATATCTGAGAAAATCCTGAAGCTGTATTCCTTGAGGAGCCAGTGCACAATGCTGAACAGTGGAGCGATGAACTCGCAGTTGTTTGTGTTGCCTAGAAAAGGAACTGCTGAGTTCAAAAATGTGTTTTTCAGGATCAAAAGCTTTAGCTGCAGCTATAACAAATTGGAACACACAACCCAAGAGATGAGGGCTTGAGGGATGACGGTGATGGTTGCAAGCAAACGAGGGACAATAACCACTTGGATATGCAAAGGGCTATTTTGAACTGCCACAAGCCAGGGAGAAGGCTACCAAAACATTCCAATTGCAGAGTGCCTTGTACTTCCTTCTTGACGAGTAACAGCTCATCTGCTATGCAAATTCAGCTGCAAAAGAGAAGGCACTTTAAAATCACATAAGGTGCCGATCCACAGGTCTGTTGTAACTGCAACAGAGGGCTGGTAATAATAAACTACACATTTGTGCAGCCTACCGAGTAATTTAGGCTATCTCAAATTTTTTCTCAACTCTTTGTATTTCTTTACTTTGGGAGTTTTACACAAGCACATCCCAAGAGATCTTCATTGCTTCACTGGCTACAGAGAAGTTAAGGGCTAGCAACTATACATACATAAGTATATTTATCCAAATTATCTATGCCATTTGCAAACAGAATAGTGAGTCTCCAGCATAACATTGATTAAAGCCCTCGTATGAACAGTCTGCTGAGACAAGAGCAGATTCATTATCTTGGGTGCTGCTGATAAAATTACTGACAAGGTATTGAGACAAGAGACATCTGTACAATGCAAGCAAGTTAGAAACAGAACAGCCATTCACTGCAAAAACCTTTGCATTTTAGCCCAGCATGAAAGTGTTAAGACTTCTGGACTTGCATATGCTGCATTATCCACACCCTGTAACTCCCCCAGACTGGGAAGACTGGAGATTTGAAACTGCTTACAAGATAAACAGAATACTGGCCCTAAACAATGTCCTGCCCCAGCTGCCTCCGGTCACAAGTTCTTTGTCAGGTGCCATATGGGGGGGGGGGGGGGCGGGGGGGG
>JAWWEW010000006.1:31010865-31115064 GCA_035583185.1 Anabacerthia variegaticeps | reverse complement strand
CCCCCCCCGGGAATCAAAGAATTAAAATTAACCAAAGGAACACCATATTCACAACCCCCCCAGATTCTGTCCTGCTCTTACCCTACAGATTTCATTGCTTTAACTCATTTTAAAAAAACCAACACAAACAAACAAAAAAACCAACCACAGACTGAAAGGAAGAAAATATGTTGTGTACCATGAAGACAGGAAGTGAATTAAATCAGGATGCAAGTAGAGGTTTTTTTGAGGATGATCGTGGGAGGACAATGGGTGAACAGACTTCTTTTGCTTTTTAACAGTGTGGCTAAGCACCCTTGATCATAATGGCAGCCAAAGGTATCACTTCTCCTTGGCAAGAACACAAATTCAGTCACCTACCCCTTTCTCAGATGTCTAATTTAAGCCTTACATTTACAGTTTGTACAATCAGAAAAGCCCCTGTGAAACGTTTGCCAAGCACTACACGTACACACAGCATATGCAAGATTAAAACACAGGGGAACAGCAAAAAAGAACTTCAGACAAAGCTTTCTGCACCAAAACCCCCTCTAGTCGAGAGAAGGGACTGCTCCCATCACTGCCAGCCCAGATTCTGTTCCCTCATCTCCCTTCCTCATGTGCACCAGCAGACCAGTCTTGGTCAGCAGGCTGGTAATGTGTTCAGAGGAACTGATATCGCCCAGGTTTCATCACATGAAGCTGGAAAACCTGCCCCCAAACACAAAGTTATTTGTCATTTTGTGAATAAACTTTTATTTCATTGAAAATACTAAATCAGAGAAATGACTTGTTGTGAACAGGTGCATAATACCTTACATTTTCCATATACAGGTTTGCTATGTGGTGCCTTAAGAGAGAAAACTCTTAGGACCAGAGCTGACATTAGATTGCAGTGTTTCTTTCTGCCCCATGATTTCAGACACTTGCATCAAGTAAAACAAAAGAAGTCAGTAGGTTTATCTTCAAAGAAAACACACCTATTATTGGATTGAATTGCTAATATTCAGATTTCAACACAATAAACCCACGGAAACATTTTCCCACATTTTAAGACAGGGCATAGAGGCAATTTGGGATACAAAAGAATACACATGCGAACTTGAAACCCACAAAGTTCACATGGGGTGTATGAACAGTACCTGAATCTTAACATTACACTTCAGGAGTTACTCAGCCTCCAGCTGCCCATGCTTTATATACTTAACACAATGAAACATCATCAAGAAAAACCTGTGCTCTTCAGTATCCTCAGATGGCTGCTCCCACCACTCGTCAACATCATTAACCTATTTTTCTCAGCACGATATTCTGAAGTCAGCACTTCCAAAATTTGCAGTAATGGCATTCCTCTTACACCAGTCACAGCACCTCTGACAAAGTGCCTTCCACACTGCCTAGATGCTTTGCTTGGACTGCAGTTTGCAGAAGTTTCACACGCACCATCGTCCTCAAACACCCAGAATAAAAGAGCAATGGATTTGGTACTGTTATGTACCATTTATCAACCTGTTCTCCAAGTTGCTGCCTCCGGCCTTCCCAGTGAGATCCATTCCACTGCGAACTTTTAATTGCAGAACTCTCATACCAAAATTCTGGTTTAATTAAAATATTATTTTATTTACAATTAAGAAGGAGCACTCCAAGCAGACCAAAACATTATTCTCCCTTCTTCAAGAAATCTTCACCCAGTGCAAATGGGTAACTACAAAAGGCCTGAAGTTTCTCTCTCTGCGTACAAATGCAAACAGATTAAAAACTTAAAATATGTTGCAGTGATCACCACTATACAGCACTAAATCATGCTACTGTACATGTCAGCAGAAAGAGCCAGGAAGCCACCTGAGCCCAAAATTCTGTATTTCCCTGATTAAGCCTTTATACTTATCCAACAGATTCCAAGATGAAAAAAAAAACAAACCCTAGTAACCTCTCAAAACACTAAAAACTAAAACCTTCTGGTTTGTACGCAAAGAGCAAATTGACAGTGTAGCACTGAACTTTCAGTTGTCTTCATTTCAGTGTGTTCTAAAAGCCTGGCTCTTTGGTAAAGGTAATACAGCCTTTGGACAGGGCTGGTTTACTTCAAAAGAAATCACATATGGGGGTCGAGCAACAGAATCACATCACATAACAAAGTCACCTGGGGCACAAAAGCATTTTAGTCACACACCATAGAACAATACCTTGAGGACAAAAAATAGAAGAATAGATACTGTGTTTTCATCACAGCAATGATGCTTTTGACTTGTGTGCTTCTTGACAAATACATATGTTGAAAGAATTGCCTTCAAAGTTTTTAGTACCAGCATGGATGCAGCAGAATCTGTGTATTATTGCTACAATACTATACACCGAGCAGATTGTGCAAACTGCTACTGGTATTGGTATCCTGAGAAAACCTATCATTCACACTACCCTCCTGTAGAATATAAAAGCTGATGATGTTACATGCCTATATCAAAAACTAACTGAAGTGGCAATAAATCATGCATTGATTCAAAATACAGAAAGGATTCTGGCTGTATCACACAAGAGGAATTTTTCCATTTGGCCTTCTGCCTGTACTTCAGCTTCCTTTGGCATTGTATCTAAATTCCCCATTATTCTTCTCTCTTTAGTAGAGAAGATTAAATTAAGCCTTTCTCAAAGCACTAAGATGACAGCATTCAACTTTTATTTTTTTTCATTTTATACACAATCCATACACAAGATAGACTATCTCCAAGCTTCTATCATTGCATTATGAGATCTGGTTCATCATATGACTGTTCTTTTAAATGGCTTAGGCACAGATTTGATTTTGGTCGTGCAGAAATGCAGTCCTCTTAAATGAAGGTCAACTGACAATGCCTCTTACAGTCTGGGGCCACCCTATTCCAAGGTGAAGACAGGGTAAGGGGAGTACAAAAACTTCGCACGTTTTAGGATCTTCCTATTCCACTGTGAGTTTTATACAGTCTTCACCCATCACTGCAAAAAAAAATAACCCCCCGACTAAATGAGGAGACTCAAAACATATCTTAAAACAGATTCAGAAAGTTTTGAAAAGGCTGTGCCCTCCCACTCTTTCTACACATACTCACACTAATTCATCTTTAAGAACCTCCCACTGTGAATAACCACCTAAGATGACAGCCAGTGCCAGTCACTACAGGCACAGGTGAGGTTCACTGCAACTATTATTTCTGCTACTCACATGTTAGCAACTATCAGTCATCCATAATGATCCCATGGATTTCACAGTTTATCTGAAGGAAATCTGCCACGAGCAGCAAGACCTCTTCAGCTCTCCTTCAGCCCTCACATCTGTCCCAGTACTTCAAATAGCTGTTTTGCCTTTGAAAATTCTAATGTCAGTGATAAAAAAAATAAACAAGACTATTTTTTCTGCAGCAATCTGTTGCAAAGTAAAATGCCCTCACTGGAAAACTGAGCACTTAAGTGGCAGGAAACAAAAACGAGTAAAGCACTAAGAGCAGACAATGTTTTGGAACGGAGTTAGATTTTCAATGCCAAGATTTCAATGAGACCAAAAAAAACCAACACAAAGTGTAACAAGATCCCTCTGTTATGACACCCTGGAACTTTCTGTACGTGCTTAGGAGGGCCTTACCACTCACAAACAGATTCAATTTCATAGAGACTTACCCAATAACTTGTCTTAATCGGGTCGTGCTCTACTTTTATGAGAAAAACACCAAAACAAAATAGCAGCATCTCCTTGTGAGAAAGGGCAGCATAGTAATTTTACATGTAGCTCAGTGGACTGATAATAAGTACACAGACCAGAGACCGCATGCTTTTCTATTTATTCCTGTTCTTCTAAAAACACATTTTGAAAATTGTGAGAAAATCCAACTGTTCAAGAATTAATGCCAGACTACGTATTTCTTCCCTATTTCCCAGCTTCTACACTGACATAGTCTTAGGGGAATGAATATATATGCCTGCTCTGAAGGAAAAGCAAAAATCCTTATCTCCTCAAACAGACATTTTTGTCACTGACTAGTGCCTAGTTTGAAGAAACGCATCTGAAGGCACTACCACTATGAAAGCTGTTCTAAAAAAACCCCAACTTATTATTGCCATCAGATCTCAATGGGCTGCGATCAGGTATTTCCAGGTAGCACGCTGTCCATTCGAGACGACAGAGGTGCCTCAGATGCAGCGATTTCATTAGCTCAGGGCATCTTCACAGAACCACAGCTCTTCCTTCCCAGGCCAGCAGGACTTCAGCCACAGCACTGCCACACAGCATGGAACTGCTATTTATAACTCCTGCAAGCATCTCATGTATGCCTCAGCATTGTTTCAAGAACAAGCAATTCTACACAGAGTCATCAGAGCTTATTAGCTCCGGCCACATGGGACCAACCCGACTCCACCAGACCATTCAGAGCAGGCTGATGCATCTATTCCCTAATGGTCGGCATTCCACAAGTCTTATTAGATCGTGTGCCTTATCATGTGAATACACAGATCCAATTTTAATCTGGCATTGGTCCCAACCAACCTGCTAGAGAGAGAACAACAGAGATTCAAGAGACCTGCTCTAGCTTTCCCTGCTGCATCCAGCACTTCCCACATTACTGGCCATTCCTTTCCTGCAGTGCACCTCAGAAAAATGACATTTAATTACACACAACAGCAAAAACCTTCCTCTTGTCATCAAGCAAGCCCAGCATGTAAGTATAGACAGTGGTACATCACTTTAAAAAAAAAAAAAAAAGAAAGAAAAACCAACCCAAAAAAAAAAGACAAAAAAGATTTTTCTCAGTAGAGAATTCTTTTCCTTATGAGGTGACCTAGATTCTCAAAAGAAGGGATTCCCTTTCTGTATTGTATCCGGACCTCATTAAATTAAGAAGGAATTTGTATTCTATTTTATTGCTTTGCTTGCTTACCTAGAAATGCAATAGAAGGGCACTTTATATCTGGCAGAATAAGTAACACCAAGGCAAAGAGCAGCATGGAGAGCCAAAAGTGCAAGGAGGGAAAAAACCAAAACAAACAAAGGTCAGGTTCAGTCTCCCCAACAGTTCAGTCTTTTCATCTGCAATGGAAACCATAATAGTTGCACATGAATAAAGCAGAAGTGTGCATTAACCAAAACTTACAGAAAAAAACATTTGTAGAAGTCCAAATGCTTAGTTCCACAAGTCCTCAAGCAGAGAAGACTTACAAGAACATGCAGTATGTAACCCATCATCCAAGGTCATGACATTTGTGGGGGTTTTACCAGGATTATAGATTTTTGTGTGTTTTTAAGAGGAGGGTTTTTTTTTAGATGACAGATGCTCCTTATAAATTTACTTTAGTAAAACGGATCAGTGACAGTAAGCTTTACAGATGCTGATTAAGAGTTATGAAATTATATACAAAACAGAAAAATAGGATCTTTAATTTTAGGCCAAATTTTTTGTATTCAGCATTATTGCATTATTATACACACACACACACCTCCCTACAGGATGCATTAATGATTCTTAGTGTTATGTCTTGAGGTGGACAAAATGCAAGAGGGCTCTGATTTCTTCTTTTAGAAGCCACTAAATTACAGAAAATAAAACACTTGGAATTTAGGTTTTAAATATAGTTTGAGATAGCAGAAAAGAATAAAAATTCTCCAGTTCTCAACCAATATTCTCTGTCATTTAACATAATACAAAATGAGCTCTAAGGATTTCCTCTAAATCATGTATTTGAGGACTAAGAACCCTGGTGACTCTGACTCTACATTAGTAATTTATGTGAAAAAAATCCTCAAGCTTATGAAATTAATCTAGAGCCTTACACAGATTACAGAAGGAATTATGAACACAGTTATCCGGAACAAAAAGCATTTCCACCGCAGAGTTTCCTTTCCCTTGGAAATCACTAACGGGATGCTATAATTTAAGTTTCATGTATATTTCAAAAGTGGAAAGCCTGCAGGACAGACTAGCAACAAAAGGTGTCCAAAGTAATTCTGTATGGTAACTGGATCTCTTTGATGATCAGAAGTATATACAGATGAACACCAACTTCCAAATCATTTTTGTCACAAAACAGAATTAACCAGAAAGCAGTTCAATGATATTAAGCACATTACACGATATAACCCTTCACAGTGAAATCAGCTTTACGTTACCATACACTGACTGGAAACTACAGAAACACAAACATGGACCATTGGGTAGAACCAGGTCCATGTCCGTGGCTGGCCAAGCTAAAGCAGTTCAAGCAGACTGGGTGGCGTGCACAGTGCTTGGAGTTATTTCTCTTCCTCCAACACACCCAAGAAAGGGCAGCAGGGAATTGCTCTTAAAAGGGGATTTATTTTCCATTTTATGATTCAGGTTTTCTGTTGGCTATGAACAAATACTGCTTAAATTTATTACAGGGACAGGACCTCTTGAATCACTGGAGAAAGGATTTTTTCCACAGATTTTGTTGCTTTTCCTGGTTTAAGCACCTATGCTTGAAGAAAAGGATTCAAGCTTTTAAGCCGCTTGCTAAATCTTCGTTATTTCTGCTGTAAACCCTTCATGTCCTCCAAAATTAGCTGTAAATGAGGATACCTACAGGATGGAGCTGTAGGAATTAATGTACTAAAGCTACGGAGGAAATGTGACAGATGGAAAGAGTCAGTACAGGTCTCTAGCCCGAATCACAGGAAATTCTGACAGCTCTCAAAGTCCAGCTCTTCAATTTCACATTATTTACCATTCAGTAAAAAACTGCATCACCAATTTCAACACTGCCAATTTTTGAGGCTGACAAAATGCCTCCATATTCATGTACAAACCATACACAGGAGAAAAAATACTTAGCGAGCAGATGAACAGTTGGAGCTGCTGATCTCTTAAGCGGTCTCACACAACAGAAAAAAAAAATTAAAAAAATTTTGTAGCTCATCCAGCAGTCCATGGAAGAGTGCTGGGAAGGATGTCTACATCCTGGTGATGAACCTGATGGAGCAAGTCTCATCAAATCATTGGGAGAGAAGCTCTGGCTACCTTAAGAGCCTGAAGACAGCCCAAAGGACAAGGGTCTTGCCGTGCCTGCCACAGGAGGGAATGAGGCAGGGAGAAGGGCTGGACAGGTGGCAGCAGCTGGAACAGGGCGTTCTCCCTCCCAGGCAAGAGCTGGGAGCCTGTTAGGTGCCACAGGATGTGTGGTGGGTGGGTTTGGGTTCAGGCCTTCCCCAGTAACAGCAGGGCTCAGTGTGCTGACCTCTCTTACCTGTGTGAGCTGAAGCCTATCCGGGAAACTGCAGTGCAGAGCCGCGCCAAGGTGAAGGAACTGTTTCCTTAAGGAGAGTTGGTGAGGGCTTATTGTGTTAGTTACTTTATTGATCTATTCCCTGAGTTTTGCAGTGTGTGTATACCTGTTTTGTTTGTACCCATTTTTTGTCCTTTCTCCTTTTTCCCCTTTTCCCTTCTGGGGTTGTTTGGGATTCTTGCTCTGTAAGTACATAGTGTTTAATTGTATCTAACTGTAATACATGTGAACATATATATATATAATATTTACTCCAATTTTCTCTTGGTACTTTTTTTTTTTTATCTTTTTCTTCCCTTTCGGGAGGGGGGAATCTGTGTGGCCAACAGCCAGGTTTGGCAGGGAGCCAACCCAAACTGCTACAGAATGCCATCTTCCTGCTTTGAGGTTTGATATGTAGTACCAGTCCTTCCCCAAGAGTCTTACTTTCCGTAAGAATTTAAGTTTTTATTTCTAATTCTCATGTTAAGAATGTGAGGGTGGCTGTTAGGGGTAACTTGATCATATAGTGCAGGAAGCTGGATGAAGCTGTAAGGTAAGGGAGAAAACACGAGCCTATTTCCCACAGTAATCATCTAAAGTGCCTCTATGTTTGGTACTTGTGCTGGTTGGCCTCCTCTCCCCTGCAGTGCTGAATCAAAGCTTCATAAAGTCCCTGCTCTTCTCAGAATGCAAAAGCAACACTTGTGACAGGCAGAAAATATTACTGCTGGCGCTGAGTTGTCAGTTTGTCAGGGGAGAACCACACAACCAAAATTCCTGCACAATACAAATGAAATTATGTTGTCTATCCCCTGGAAAACTAAAATCTGCATTTAGCATGGCAAACAGGACTAATTGCATGCAAAGCCTGGGGGAAGACATGAAAAATCAAAATACAGAAGAGAAGGAAGATATGATAAAGCAAACAACACAGTATTGAAGCAAGAAACCTGTCTGGACAGTAGTCCAGTATACAAAATCTGCCTAACACAGAAACCAGCACTGAACCGAAGCAGACCAAAACCATTTTGTATTCTGGCCTTTTGAGTGATTTTTGAAGCACTCCAAACTTGCGTTCCTCAAAGGAAGCTGTGATAGGAGAATGGACTGAATTCTAGGTGGATCCCTACAATATCAGTTTACTTAATAAAAAAATACAAGCATTCGACTTTTACAACATCCCCTTGAAATGTTTCCTGAGGAGCACCTTCCTGACTTGAAAACATCACTTTTCCTTCTCTCATAACTTTGAAAAGTTAGGGGATGTGTTCCTATTCGTTATCGACTAATGCATAACAACTATCAACTACTCATTAGCATAAAATACTATGCATGTTTCAGAGTAACTGGGAACCTTTTCCAGTTTTATAGATTGATCCATATTGCTGTATTTGGATTCTAAATCTATTATACTCTAAGATTAATGAAATCACTAAGTTTATGGTTCAGGTGTGATTAGAACAGATTGCAAAATCTCGACCATTTACAAAAAATGTGTAGGCGAGGGTAAGCTGGGCTTCACAACCAGCTAAGCAACAGTGAAAATCTACTAAGGAAAATAAGGCAGGCAATACTGACACTTGTGGTCATTCCTAGATTGTTATTTTTCATTTTCCTACAAACATGCTTGAAATAACTAAGAAACCTGTTTGGATCACAGAGTAGCCAAACAAATGTTAAGTATTTTACAACCCTGTCTCCACTCTAGCTGAACTCAGTGGAGAAGTATTATTTTTGAAGAACAAAGAGGAATGACCACTGGCCATATACATATTAGTTCTTAATATGGAAAATTAAAACTAAGCATTTATGATACTCTGTATTAACATATTTCCAGAATGTAAAAATAAAGCTTAAAAGCAAAAATAACCAAACTTGAAAATGTTGCCATGAATCATTCAGAACTGTCACTTGAAAGATTTTCAACACATTACAGTTGAAGTAGTATTTCATTTTACTCTCATTAAATGGGATAAATTTTTCAAAGTATTCATGGAGTATCCAGAAAATATGGTCCATATGGGATTGACTGGTCAGCTATGATATACGTATTTAGTTTAACCCTCATGGGACTAGTGGCCACCAGGCAGAAAGTTATCAAGCAGTATGTGCTGGACTACTGCAACTACTCAGGATTGGTCTGAGAAAGTCCTGCTAATGTTGTCAAGACAGATCCTTACTTGACGGCTCAAAGAGTTTACTACAAAAGCAGTTAGACAAGCTTCTGCTGACACCCCCTAAAAAAAGACACGTGGAGATTTTTCAAAGTTTTTTGAAGAAAACCTTCCACACTTACACACCTTTGTTTTGCCTAAGTGCATTTTGCTCAGTTCACAGTTGTCATGTGCACAGGTTATTCTACGCAGCCACCTTCTCTCAAGTCCTTGAGTCTGGTTCCAGCTCTGCAGAGCTCGCTGAGCAGTCCAGTGTTCACCAGCCAGGATAACTCTTGTCATGCTCCTTACAAAGCCTGTACATCTTCACATCAGTTACTACTTGTAGTCTTAATAGGTGGCAGCATTTCAAACACTAACATTGCAGCTTCTAATTTAAGATGTAACCATAGTAACATTACAGAACATGCTACTCCCTGGATCAAGAATAAGCAGTCTACTGACCCTTCGCAGTGAGATTGAGCTGAAATAAAGCTTATTCCAATCTCCAGCCCCACAAGATTACCAAAACCTCCAGGTCGTATTTCCAGTACAAGGTAATGCCTGCCCTCCTGAAATACCCAGGTACATACAGTATCATAGAAAAGTGGCAAAGAACAAAGTGCTATAAAAGAAAAGGAATCTCTTTCTGAAACGTTGACCCTAAAAGCTGCATCAGTCACTCCCAGACAGAAAGCGGTAGAATAATCAAAGGTTTTTCCATACTTTCTCTAAGATGAGCAAAGACCTGCTCATCCTTTGTTTGAAAAAAAGAGAGTGAATAAAAGAAATTGGTCATTACTATTTAAGAATTCAATATTCAATTTGTTCATAAGACAAGATGACAAATTTTACACGTATCAACAGACAACAGCTCTTCTGACCTTTACAGGCTACACACAAGGGATATATGGCCATTTAATTAAAAGCCAAAGCTGATGTCTGCTCCCCTCTAAATTTACTTTAAAAAAGATTCTATTTAGAAAAAACAGCCCCTGAGATTTTTGTACCTTTAATATTTACCAGCGAGTACTTACAGAAAAATAACAACAGCTCTGCCCACTCCAATAAGTAAGAATACTATCTACAGCTCACAAGCTCTAGGAGGTACACAAAGTACAGTGAAGCAATAGTAATCAGATTAAGTTAAAACAGTATGGATTTTAATAACCATTCTGTTGAGATTTAGACTTGTTTCCAAAATACAGTGTTATGCGTCTTATCTGAAAATTCAAAAGTCAGAGGTAGATTTACGTGCTTGTATTTGACAAAAACATTACTCGCTTCTACGTAAATCAACATGGGTAAATTGACTACATGAATAATCCACTTGATTTCCTATTGGTAATCCCGAATGCAGCAAACTGACAGGACTCCTGGCCAAACTGTCACGTGTTTGTATAATACAGCAACAGAATATACAAAGTTCTGGACATTATATAGGGCAGGGATAAGACAGCTTTGCATGTTTAACTGGAAAAATTGAGTGGACTGGGCATACATGGAACCTGTCAAAGCACTGATTCTCAATTGTTCACAAACATCCCAGATCAGAAAAGGACTGCTTGGACACAGGCCCTTCTGACTCCACTGCCCCACAGATACTCCCCCACATCCACATGGAGGAGATACAAAGTCTTGACTGATATGCACTTTATAATTACTATTTAGAAAATATGCTCATGATCCTAAAATGCCCTCAAATAGGATCATAGGATTTGTGGAAATTGTCACTCGGTTCGGAAATGCATGCATTACAAACAAGGCTAAATTAATAGAGAAAGTAAGTGTACATAGATGATTTAGTTAGGAGGATCTAAATCTGATTACGTTTCTTGTAAATTACCATAATGTGCATCTAGAATAATAAAACACCTTGACTGCCTGGGGAAGCCTTATTTGCCAGTAAGGGACATACCTAGCCCAAATCTTACAAATCAGACACAGCGCATGATAGAGCAATTACAGTTTCTTTATCCTTTGGCTAAAAAAAAAGCTAAAGAGGTAGTCATTAGCTTTTCAAAACAGAGTGGATAGTGACTAATAAATACCTGGGTAAGTATGCTGCTAGCTTTCTATTCTCTGAGCTATCTATTGAGGTATTGAGGTATTTTACTTATAACATCTAGTAAATATACTAAGATGCTTCAACATAGAAGGGTCAGTCATCAAAAGGAGAGAAATGAAAAGAATACAAGTTTCCTTAGGACAGAAAGACAAATTCTATGACATAGGTATGTCTGTAACAGACAAAAGACATTTTAGATTCATCAATAATTGAAATGAAGTGCCCCCTACTCCGCAATGCCAGACTTGAGGCTTCACCACAGCAGAAAGCCAGTAACAGCACAGGGGCAGCTTAACACTGGGTGCTTATACATCACTGCTGTTCAGCTTAATTGAATAACCCAAGGTAACAAAAAGCAGCTTTTATTGAGTAAGCATGTGCAAAGGAACTATAAGCAAAGAAATAAATTTTTATTTTTCCTTTGTCACGAAGGCACAAGTGATTTACACTCCAAGAGAGCCAAATGGGTTAAATCAAGCTTTAGCATCTAAATGCTTATAATTCCCTTGCACTGCAGAACAGCTTTTGGAATATGGGAATAGAACATCTAGCATTAAAAATCCCCTGGAGAATCATAAGTTACAGTGTCAAGGAAAAGTGAAAACAATCTGTAAAACCCCTCAATTGTTCACTTAATAATCATACAATTTTTATACTATTCACCTACCACTGTGCATGAACCGAGTATGTATCATTTATCAAATAAGAGCAAGAGCCTGTAAAGATTCCTGTCTGCCTTTGGATTTAGTCAAAATGAATGCAAACAATCACGTGGGATTCAGCCAAGCAGTGACGTTAAATTCTGCTCTGTCAGAAGACAGCATCTGTCAAAGCCCACATTTAAACTGCTGCCTGCCTGTGCAGCAGCCCAGGAACTACGGCATGGATTCTATACACCAGAATTCCGGGTTAAAACAGCTCCGAACCATTTCTATTACTGCCTAGCAACAATGAAGGAAGGAGCAGAGGGAAATCCTATTACTGAAGACAACTGAAGCACTACGCGGCAGCGCTGCCTGCTAACACTTCCATCAGGAATATGGATACTGGGGAGAGGAGAACACAGCACTGCATTGTCCGACACGGGAAACACCAGCCCTAAAGAGCCCCGATGCATCGGCTGTGAGCGCCAGCCAGCCCCGCTCGGCACCGAAAGGAGAACTGCTGTCTTTTTGTTCGAAGGATGAACAAAAAGCCCCGAGACAAGGAGGACACTCGGAAGCGAGGAAGGTAACCCGGCGAGGGGCAGACAGATGGACAGGCTGGAGCGCGGGCAGAGCGATCGCAGGAAGCGGGGCTGGGGGATGTGCGCATGTTCGACAGCATCTTCTCTGCCGAGGGGATGGCGAGCCAAAACTCTTTGCCGTGGGTATAATCCTCGCTCCATAAATGGCCTGACCAAGGAAGGTATGTCAAACCCTCGTGTGTGCTATCCATTCGGTTGTCTGTTGCCTTTTGAGCCATCGCAGATAATGATGGTTCCTAATTTGCAGAGCCCCGAGCCGGCAGTGCCTGAGCCGGGAGAAGGAATTCTCGCAGGTTTCCCTCTCCCCCAGCACAATGTCACTCCCGAGCACTCACTGAAGGCACTGCTGACAGCCTGCCAGGGCTGGCGCGGCTGGAGAGGAGGGATTACAGGGATAATGGAGCTACTGTAATGATTGCTTTTAACTGAGAAATTAAAAACTCAAACTCCTCCAAAATAGAAAAACCAGTTAGAAATCCTCTCAAACTAGGTCAGAATTAATCCTTATCTGAAGTAATCTTAAAGCACTGGCAAAATGGCCATAATGTGACATACTGAGAGCACTGAACCATCAAAACAGACCATGCAGTCAAAAGGCATTATCTTAACAGTCCCTTCAGACCTTTTTACACTTGCTTTTTTTCCCCCCCAAACACAAGCAAAATGTCAGCAGGCCAGTAGCAGCCAAGCATGAACTGGGAGCGTGCAAAAGATTGGGCATGATTTAAACCATCAGCAGTGCACCCAGGCACCACAATTTACAAGTAACACCAGGCTCCCCTGACATCCCAAAAGGAAACCTTCAAACACTACACACTCAAAATGGTAAGCACGTAACTTACCTCCTGCCATCACGGCAAAATCTGTTTAATATGAAAACACTGACTGTTTAACTTGGATTGTAAAATGACATTCCATCTAATTGCTATTCATTTCTATTTATTGTTGAAATTTAAATACTTCGTCACTAGTGGCAAACAAACAAGATGAATATTTGCAATACAAATTTAAGACATAAATCTATAGCAATTCAATACACCACAGAAACTGCTTATCTGCAGAATCTACCAATGTTATAATAAATCATTAAAAGTCAATATAACTGTGCTTTCTTTGCCCGAGGCAGTGCTAACGTGCAATAAAACAACTGCAGCTGGAAAGAGTTCACAAACCTAAGGATGCAGCAATACAACAGACACTGGTTTCAAACCAGTTTTAAGACATTCAGAAGATAAAGTCACTTCACAGAACTTTTAAAGTAACAACAAAAAGATGTACCCTCGGGCAATCCTCCAGGAGAAGCACTTAGCTAATGGTGAGACTTTCATATCTTGACGTATCTTTAAAAACCTGCACATCAAACCTTATCCCAAGTAGTGTTTTGTGCAAAAGATTAATGGAGTTTGTAAGGGAACTCAGGCACATCATGTGAGGCCAAATATGCAACTGCTGCTGCTGTTCACCAGAATACCAACTCAGGCTGCCTTTTGAACTCTTCCCTTTAATTTAAGAGTTTGCCCACACAGCTAATCAAAATATGAAAATCCACGATGTGTGAATAGGAAGTCAAATGCTTCAATTTGCAAAGCTGTAATTATAGAGAAGAACTGCAAGTACCAGGAACCAAAACACCAGCAGAGCACAGACCACAAATAAAAATTCAAGAGGCATTCACAGTTTATATATTTGGCATTTGATAATGCATCAGTGACTGCACTGTCAAGTGCCAAAAATGAAGCAGCATTATCATAAATCATATCTTCACACCGCAGTTACATGCAACAACACTCTCAGAGGACAAGGGGAGTGTTACAGAGACCTTTTGCTAGACTTAGGTTTTGTTATCTATTGTCAATAGTTGGTACCTGATCATAAGCTTTCTGTGAAACAGTTTTAAATATCTGGGCAAAGCAGTAATGGTCTAAGGGCTAAGTAAGTGAGAAAAAAACCCAGTATTTTTATTTTACTATTTGATGGTGGGTTTAATATCTATTGACTTTTTTTACACTATTTTCAAACAATGAATCCTAGCATATAGTATTTTCTTTCCAAAGGTGCAATTTTTGCTGTATTTCAAATGCTTGATACCCCACTGTATATTTTGAAATATTTTACACTCAAATTGCAAAGAAAATGAGCCCAAGTTACTTGGGTTTTTTTCAGTCAATACTTTTATGAAGCTGAAAAATAGATGTGGGTCCTTCTTCTATTCATACAGCGCCTTTCTAAAGGACAAACAGAGACAGATTTTGTAAGAAACTCCTACCTTGAAAAACCAAGAAAATATATGAAAAAAAAATCAAGGAAATATGACTCTCTTGAAATTTCTTATGATTCTAGCTCCGTCCCTCACTGTAAAACTTATTTTCATGTGCACAACATGAGCATGCAGCCTAATAAAAAAAGGTTTCAGCCATTACAACTGCCTTTGCTGGGACATTTCCTCAGTTCATCGTGGAAAGACAGCACCTGAAAACAGTTTTCAGTTTACACAAATATTTACATAACTTAAGATTCTCATTTTTGCCCCTTGCCATATCAGAATAGGTACACAACAAAATATTGCCTCAAATAAAGACTAAACACAGATTAGCAGTGCAGTTTGTATTTGCTGAAGTATTTCCGTCTAATGGCTGTAGTTTTGTAAGTGGACCAACTCAGTGTGACAAAATCAGTCTGAATTCTAGCTGCTAGTCCACGCTGGTGAAATTCTGGGTTTGCCTTTCTTCCTGAACTGCGTACGTATGCAGCAGAACAGTAATTAATCAAATATTCCCACTGCTGCCCTCCAGTCTGGTCTCAAACAATTAACTTCCCCGAGATCTAGGGTATCCTTTGAAGTGGCATTTCTGTTTGCTTATGCAGAGATATTCCTCCCCAATAGCTGAGCGCTCATTTACAACTCCCGGCACACTGCAGAGAAACTAACAATTACGAGTTTCGAGGGGAGGCTTCTGTTTCAATCAGCAAGCGGCCAGAGGAACGCGAGTCTTGGACAGGGGGGGCTTTTCATGGGGGCAATGCCCGAGCTCCCGCAGCATAAACGTGGGCGTGCCAGGGTAATTCTCAAACCACCCTTGAGGCACGGCTGTTTACGATTCTTTCAGGCAGGTAGCCGAGTCTCCAGGAAGCGCCATTAGCGCCAAAGAGTTGGATAATTTAAAAAACCCCTAAAAATACCCAAATCAAAGGCGGTGAATTTGGGAAGCGTGGAAGGCGGCGGCGCCCCCTGGCGGAGGTCACTGGCGCGGCGGCGGGAGCGCGCCCGACCCGCACCCCGCACGGGGTAAGTGACACGAACCCCGCTCTGCTGTCCCCGCACCCCTGCCAGGCACAAACTGCCCCGCGAGGAATCACTGCCACACCGCAGGCACGCGACTTAATGCATGGCTATCCCATTGACAGCTTAAATTACTTCCTCACAACGTTAAAATCCTGTGATTTCCCATGTAATGTATCACTAAGTTTTTAAATGCACAAATTAATCCAAATATTGGGTTTGGAAGATAACGAAGCAATTAATAAATTACACATTTCTGTTAGAAATAGCATTTTCTGTGGACTCTTGCTCAGCTGTCATCCTTTTTCCTATACAAAACCCTAGGGCCCAGAAATAAATTAGAGCAAATTGAAAATCACAAACGAATTGCTACTATGCAGTGAAAGGTTCATTTACGAGATGACGTGATCAGCTTTTAATATGCAGCATCATGAAGCTGCCATATTGACTCTGCTCCTGAATATGAACAAAAATTTAAGAGAAAATGAAGCACAGACTCCTTTGGCACTTTTCCCTACAGCTACAGATGCTGGTCACAGTGCTTGAAACTTCGCACTTATACAATTACAAGTAGTTATATGCACATTTATAGAGTAAAAAAAAGCAGAATCATGCTAGTTTTCCAGAAACTTAGTGCTGTGCAATTTTACTTCCAGTTAATATGATCACTACCCAATAGCTCTGCCTACTAAAAATCAACAGCTTAATTTTAATTCAGCTGCCTATGAGCCTGGCACCACATTCAGTGTTTTCCTTGATTGTGGAGTAGAAGGTTAAAGGTGCCTGAAAGGTGACCGAAAATGTTATCCTGCATTACCATCCGAGGGCTGTTCACCGAGGTTACTGGACCCTGAAAATTAATTTTGACAGGTGCATCTTCTCATTGACTTTCCGCACACAGCCGGGGCCGGTGGAAACACGCCAGGCAGTGTACTGTGACTAACACAGCTCTGCCATAATCAACCTTGCGCCGTCTGTCCCACCACCAACACATGACCATTTTGCAAAAAGGGTTTTAAACCGTGAGCTGTACTAGCCTCTGCATGTCAAATCAATTTTAATTAATGCCAATAAACCTTCCATCTGGTAGCAAGGCTTTTTCATTCAGTCCTTCTCTAACACTGTACAAGGATTTCACAGTTAGTGTATATGAAGCTATTTACGTCTACTTCATACTTTCTCCTGCTAATGTGATCACTTATGTTTTGGGGTTATTTTCTTTTTATCGTTGGCATCCAGGATGTTTGTCAAAACTTTACCAGGAAAAAAAGTATTTCTAAAAGCTAACAAATCAAGTTAAATCATAAAACAAGGTTGACTTTTAGCAGAAATCTAATCTTGTTTCTATTGACAGAGACAGTTTAAAAAAAAAATTAACTCAATTTTATGATAATATCTAGTTTCTATTTGTAACCTTTTATATGATAAATGTGTAAAGTGAAAGATTTGTGATTTTTTTCCCCCCATTCTTTACAGAGTGAGCCATTTGCGGACAACTACTCAACATGAACAAAGGAAAATGAGCACCAAAGAATAGCAGTGGATTCAAAACCAATTGGAAAAGCATTTTGCTTGACCATTGTCTCATATCCCATCATTGGATCCTTACAACATGCTTCAGTGGAGGAGACGACACTGCTGCTTTGCAAAGATGACCTGGAATACCAAAAGGTCTCTGTTTCGCACCCATCTCATGGGCCTGATCTCCCTGGTATTTCTTTTTGCTATGTTTCTCTTCTTTAATCATCACGACTGGCTGCCAGGCAGGGCTGGGTTCAGAGAAAATCCCATGGCTTACACTATACGAGGATTTAGATCTACAAAAATTGAGACAAACCACAGCTCTCTAAGGAACATGTGGAAAGATGCTGTACCTCAGACGCTCAGGCCCCATACAGCTACCAACCCTAACAACACGGATCTGTCTCCACAGGGAGTAACTGGTTTGGAAAATACCCTCAGTGCTAATGGAAGTATTTACAACGAGAAGGGTACTGGGCATCTGACTTTGTATCATTTCAAATACATCATCAATGAGCCCGAGAAATGCCAAGAGAAGACCCCTTTTCTAATACTGCTCATAGCTGCAGAGCCAGGCCAGGTGGAAGCTCGACAAGCTATCCGGCAAACTTGGGGTAACGAAAGCCTGACACCTGGCATCCAGATTGTTCGGATTTTTTTGTTGGGGTTAAGCATCAAGAAAAATGGATACCTCCAGCGAACCATTCTTGAGGAAAGCAGACAGTACCATGACATCATTCAACAAGAATACTTAGACACTTACTACAATTTAACTATTAAAACTCTGATGGGAATGAACTGGGTTGCAACTTACTGTCCACATGTTCCATATGTTATGAAAACTGATAGTGATATGTTTGTCAATACCGAATATTTAATACACAAGCTTCTGAAACCGGAACTTCCTCCGAGGCACAAATATTTTACAGGTTATTTAATGAGAGGTTATGCACCTAATAGGAACAAGGATAGCAAGTGGTATATGCCACCTGATTTGTATCCAAGTGAACGTTATCCTGTATTCTGCTCTGGAACTGGTTATGTTTTTTCTGGAGATTTAGCAGATAAAATCTTCAAAGTCTCCTTAAGCATCAGACGTTTACATTTAGAGGATGTATACGTGGGGATCTGTCTCGCCAAGCTGCGGATTGACCCTGTGCCTCCACCCAACGAGTTTGTCTTCAATCACTGGCGGGTTTCTTACTCCAGCTGTAAATACAGCCACCTAATTACCTCCCATCAGTTCCAACCTAGTGAACTGATCAAATACTGGAACCACTTACAACAGAATAAGCACAATGCCTGTGCCAATGCAGCGAGAGACAAAGCAGGCAGGTACCGCCACCGCAAACTGCACTAGGAGGACGAGGCTCCCTCTGCCCACGTGCAACCTGTAAATACCGCTGAGCGCATGTACAGTGAACATGGATGAGCTTCATGGGACAGCCTTCAGTTGACCCCCATCACATAGTGGAGTCTGAAAATTATTTTTTTAAGTTAAAAAAAAAAAGTATAGCTCTTGATAACAGTAATATTGTGAAATTAACACCAAAAGGTTTTCCCAGCAAATTTGAGGAAAAAAACAAAGAAAAGGTCATATATAAGGATTTTTGTGTTAATGTGCAATAATAAGCATGCACACTCTGGTGGTACAGTTGCTGATTTATGTGCCAATAAAATATAATTGAGCATATTTTCCACACTAAAATTTTATTTTAAAAAATGCATTCATAGCTCTAGTTCTCTTCCATATAATGATTTCTTGTTATCTAGAATTGCTATAAAATGAAAAATTAAAAACTAAGGAAATGCACAAAGGGCAGATCAGTTTTACCTACAATTACTACACACTTCTTTAATGTACAACACATTTAGCAATATCACAATTTAGTAGAGACACTACCAATGGACTCTAAAGCACTAAGAAAGTACTCCTTCGAAGCAGGTCCAGTTTTGGGAAATTGGCTTATTTGGTTAGGAAGGAAGGATAAATGAAATCAACGCTCAAAAGATTCGCTTTGCATATCACCCTCAGAAATGCAAGTGCTGTTCTAGATGCAACTAAATTCTCTTCAAGGAGCTGACTAAAACTTACTTCATTCTCTAGAAGTCACAGGGCAAGCTCCTAAAATCTGATGCCAAGTAACGTTTGACTTGGCACATTCATGCAAATTCATTGAATCTGCTGTTAATTTCCCTACATAACTTCAGGGTAGCTGAAAGGCTGATCAGAAACATAAAACCTAAGTTCAAGTCTTGCACCATCCCTGACAAAGAAAAAAAGGAGAAAACCAATCTAACATTTGTTGATTTTGCTCTTTCCTGGCTGCTAAAAATCAGTCAAGTGAAAATACATCTGCTAGAGAAAATTAAGCCACAGACCTTACTTTACAGGTGGGGAAGACTAGGTCATAATAAGATTGAGAGTTCCAGATAGCAATATGGGCAAGAACAAAATCTAGGGAATTTTAAACATTAAAGTCACAACACGTGCCACTGAAAGTAAACTGTTAGAAGTAGGTTAAATCTATTTACAGGTTTCCAGTTTTCTAACAAACAGAACTTTTAAAGCTTATTTTCCAACAGTTACAGCAGAGTTTTATCAAATTCAGGTTATTACTGTTTGTCACAGTGTCAGGGTAAGCAATACCCACTTCTTACTTTAGCAGCAAATGATGGAACTGCAGTTAAGTTTTCTGTTTGACTGGGACTTTTTAATTGGATAAAATACAAATATTTGATGTACTTTTATTATTTAATAAAATTGATTATATTTATGGTCTTAAGACTTCAATTTTTATGGGAAAGCTGCTCAGGAAGAACTAAATTACTAGCTTTAGCATTACTTGGCTTTTCTAGTGTTCCCTAGTCCTTAAAGCCTAGTTTTCATACCACACACACCCAGCACAGAGATAGATCACAGCAGGTGTTTTTTTTTCTTTGTAATGAAAAGACAAATCATATTAGTGAGCACTCTCAGCAGCTCTAGGGCTGTCTGTCTGCAGGTACTTACGTGAACAGACTGCAATGCACTGAACTACACCTCTGAAGCAATTCTAGGAGCTCCTCTGGAAGATGGGTCTGTCAATTTGCTCATCACCATTTTTTTGGTGACCCTCCATTAAATTTTGTCCTCTGCTGTATTTGAGGTATGGTAATTACCCATTTGTGCATTTCCAAGACACTTCAAATTGCAGAAATTTCTGTTTCTGGGGAAAGTGAATACATGTCAAAGCACTACCACTGTTTTGCAGTGGTTTCTCCAACTACATTGAAAGTACACACACTTAGCTTATGTGATGCCTGTTTGGCATTCATACAGGACAGAGGTGTGAGTTGCATTAGAAAGAGTCTTTGGGAGTGTTTTCAACAGCCATTGGTAGTTTTTCCACACTCAGTCTGCCTGCTTCCCTCCAGCCAAGGCAGGCCACAGCTAACAGCCCAGCTGAAAGCCACCTGGCTGGAGTTCACTGTATACAAGATTTACACTATAGCACCACTTTCAGACCATCAGAGTGTCTAAAGCCAGCTACTACTCCAGGGTATTCAGTTTTGGAAGATGTACAATCCCGTAAGTGGCCTCCTCCTGAGTAATGCTGGCCAAGAGCACAGTCTATTCTCCAGGAGAGGACTTCAACACTATTCCCTGCCTTCAGCGCTTTCAAGCTACACTGTAACGTACTCTGGGTTTTACCAGCTCTGGCTAGTTCAAAATGCTGTTACTGGCTTCTGGGCATAGTCCAAGAGGTTAATAACTAAACCTTAAACAGTTTGGCACTTGAATCATCAAGTTTGGCAGCCAAGCAACCTCTTGGGTGCTCCACTTTGGAGCTCATGCACGATGCCGATCTGCCCGAGCTTGGCAGAACGTCGGCACAACGCTTACGAGTTCAGCATGCCCAACTTCTTGCTAGTTAAAATACTAGTGAGGAGTGGAGGAAGCTAAATAAAAAGCCATTTTTAATGCCCTCTTAAGGGTCCGGCATAATTTTTAAAGTTTGTATTAATGTTTGGGTATTAATTGAAGGTACTCTATAAATATATTGGAATCCTTATCAAGATAGCCAAAGGCTACTCGAATCATTTGCATCCAAGTACTGTTTTCTTGCAGTTTGTTGCAAAGCTTGCAGAAACAAAAAGAAAAGCTTGTATGACGAAATATGCAATTACAGAATGAAAGCTCTACATTCCATTCTCTGACTGTTTTACTGTTTCCTAGCTTGTGTTTAAGCTATTTGTTCACTCTACTAGAATATAAAAACAGTTCATGTTAAAAATAGTGCAATAATTATTTATATCATTAAAATCTTGGACAAGATCTCTCACTTCCCTTCCCCACAAAGCAAGACAAAAATTGCATTTTCATTAGCAGTAGGCTACAAACTTGTAGCTAAAATTCTAATGTCTGCAATGCAGTAAAAAAAAAAAAAGGGGGGGGGGAAGGATATAGCTATTAATTTAATATAAAAGTTCATGTAATATTTGCTTTAAATATTTTTACATCTCTGTATGTCGGTTTCAGGTTGAAAACAAATATAAAAAGTCATAATGGCTCAAAACTTAATGATGGGAGAAAAAACTTGCGATATCATCAGTACAATCATTATGGCAAAGAAAAATCTTAGAAACATTAGCATGGTAACAAAAATCAGAATTCCATAATTTCCCCTTATTTAATTTTCAACTAAATAGAGATTTACATATTGATACTATAGGACCAAAATGAAGTCCCACCAAAAAAATTGATATTCAAGAACAGAACTGTTCCTTTCACAGCTCCAATTAAATCAGTGATGTGTGTTACTTGCAGATCACACAGATTCCATTAGATTTAAGAATGGAAAACGCACAACCACAGATTTTGGTGTAGTAGAACTGATCCTAACCCAAGTCACTGACAAATTTTTCATGGGGAAAATCACAATCTCTTCTAATCTGAAAAAAAATTATAGGTGAAGGTTACTGCCAAGCTTCAGTGATTGGTCTGAGAGAAAATTCAGTGTCCACCAAGATCTTCACTTAAATTTATAAACTTAAAATTATGGGATGGCAGTGATCTAGCAGAGATGAGACAAACTGCCTTTCAGGTCAACCTTACTAGAATAGCAATTTAAAATCTGCTTTTCTTTGCAATGCAGTAATATAAAATGTGTCAGCCCTTATTTACAAAATATTTTCAGAATATATTAGCATGTTAATATATTAGACATGCATAACTGTCTCTGAGCTTATGCTCAGTCAGGCACTGGAGGGTAGGGAAGCACCCAGAGGCCATTCCTTCAGACTGCCTCCCCCTTCCCCCTAATTTCCCCCAATATGTAAACACAACCCTCAGTCATGCTTCAATCTAAAATACCTACATAATCCCACAGTGCAAAAGCATCTTATCTCTTGAATGAATGCTCATCGCAATGCATGAAAATGTCCTAGGAGGAGATGAAGGGGAGAGGGAAGATGCTAAAATAAAAGATACTACTTCTTACATTTGTGCTGTTAGCAAGAACAGGCTTGCAATGGATTTGCAAAAACATCATTGGTTGTTGACACGTATTTCCAATTTTAAACACCATTTCTCAATCCCTGTTTTATGCTGTCAAATAGCACAAATAAATAAATATTGGACAATTGCTTAATAAAACCACGATAAGTGCACCTATCAGTCCTTTGAGATGGCCCTTCCAAAGCAGCAGGAGAGTCAGTGGCACAGTCTCACCCGCCCTGCTGACCACGGTCCCTTCAGACTGCAGGTCACACCTGCCACACGTGGCTCTCGCTGTTTGCTGTATTACCACAGGTGACTCCTGCCTTGCCCAGTGCTGCTTCCCAAGGCACACCAACGCCGTGGGAGCCCTGGGGAGGCAGGAGCAGGCAGGGAAGCTGCACTGGGGAAATGTAGGTCAGGAAGCAGGGAGTGTGGTCTCTGCTTTGTAGCCACAAAGCAAGAGTGAAGTCAAAGGCTTTCCAGGGCAGGAGGCTGGGGGAGGGCTGTGGAAAACAACTTCTTGCAGTAGATCAGTTGAAAAGGCGCTTGATTGTCAGAAAAGAAGAGCAAAACTAAAAACACAGCACCATGAGGGCTGAAATATAGGGCAGGCTCAGCAATGGGGGAAAGGATTACCAAAGTGAGGCCACGTTAGAAAGCAGGATCTGGAATTCCAGTGCTAAGTGGTCCCACTTCTCCACTTACAGAGAAAATAAGAGGCTATGAGGCAAATCCATTCTTATAACAAAATTCTTAGTTTGTGATTGCAGTGCCTGTGTTTTATTACGGCCTGCACCCAATTACACAACATGACGCTACGGCACAAACAGCAGGTCAATAACTTCGCAAAAACTATTTTACATATAGGACTGTCAGTGCACAGGCACACCAAAAGCAAAGCAGAGCAACATAGATCACTTGTTGCCTAGATTTATATTCAATTTTCAAAGAAAGAATTTATTTCAGTCTTCATTTGTTTCAGGTTAACTCAAAAGAAATCAAGCCTGGTACAATATGGTACCTTCCTTTCACAGTTAAAAGATTGCGAAGGAATTTAGCTGAACACGGGATATGGATGAAAACTACCACGTTGCTGTTCTGATATTGCCATGGCAACAGTTACAAGAGCTCTCTTAAGCATTTAAATCTGACAGTTTTCACGATAACGCTAACTGAATGATAGTAATGATGCATTTTGGTTCATGAGCTAACTGCTGGATAACCACAGGGTACGAACTGTTCCCCTCGCTTTTCTCAAGACTACGCTTTTGGTCAAAACGTTCTGACCGAGACACTAACCTTGAATTACCACTCGGAAAAAAAAAAAAGTCACTCCAGCACAGGGAGTACTCATGGCTTAAAGCTTCATGCACTCTCAAAGGTTTCCATTTGAATGCTTAAGTTGTGCACAGTCGCTGTACAGGGTGGAGAAGTCAAGACTACTAAAATCTTGGACAGGACTTTTCTCAAAGGGCTCTCATTCGCCTGGGAAGTCTGGAGAGAAGAAAACACTTTCTGAAGTGTGGATGGAATTGTTGCTGACCTTCAAGGTATCATTTGCTCAAGGAAAGAAAAGGAAGAAGAAACCAGTGCTTTTCTACAATCTTTATCAGTTTGAGACCAATATACACTTTTAAAAATAACAAAACAGTGCAAGCTGCTTTACCTCACTGGAGACCAAAGTGCATTGAAGAATACAGAGTGTGCCTATGAGAACCAGGGCATCAGAACAAGGCATCCCTTCCTTTTAGCCTGTTTAGCTTTATCTAATATTAATTGGCATTTCAACTGTTTAATATGAATATTCTGTGAACCACTTGTTCTCATCTCCCAGATGCTCAGTGTGGGCATAATGGAGAAGTCTCTTTTTCTTTACCTCATTAAAAAGTGAAGTGTATGAAATGCATTTCTTATCCTAACATTTTAAGGACACCAGCTTTGATACTGTCTTGCAATATATTCAACTGAAAAAGATGAAAACACTGACAACAGTGTGAGATCCTTAAAAATTTCCCAAGATGACAAAAATTCAGATTAGAAGAAGCAGTCATGCTTGCAAGAATCTAAGAGATGAATCTTTTCAACACAAAAAAGTCCTCAGAAAGTAAAGTATTCCCAGTTCTTTCTCTGTTAACACTATTTAAAGTTTTATATGAACTAAAAAATTAAAAACATCCATGCCATTCTAAAACCACTAAATCCTTCCACTCTTGAAAAACCACAACCCCACCACATTGTTTCTTGTGGAAAGGCCAAGTGTTCCCATATCTCCGTAAGCTCAAAGTTTAAATCAAGAAAAACCAACTGCCACAAGAAATCCTTTGTTAATCAAATACCAGACAAACCACCAAGGAAAACAAAAACCTTGCTTACTCGCTGTCCTAAATTTTTAACATATCCTGCATTTAAACAAGCTGTCTAAGAACTACTTTGAGAACAAGAATAACCTACAATCTTGCAGCTTTCATTCAGGATTTCTGTGTCACTGTCATCACTTTCAAAAGAAGCATCGATTTAGTACACAAAAAAAAACCCCAACTACATTACAGTTTAAACTTGACTTGCTGTAACCTATAGGTCAATGCAAGATGATAAAACAAACAATGAAACACTGGAAAACACCATTTGGGACTGAATCAAAAATTTAGTGCTGCTACTTAATGCAAATGCCAGCCTTGTTCCTCCAAAGTCCACCTAGACGTTGATTTTTGTAGCCATAAAAATTCAACTCAATTATCCAGCCTTCTGAATCAAGACAATAACCAATTTCCCATTGTATCTTCTTTGAGTAATTTAAAATACTGGATTTTATTGACTGTTTTAAAAATATAGAAGAGGGTAACATTTTCATGTTCCTAAAACTTAAAAAATAAAAATCAGAGGTATTCTTAATGTTACTTAAGACTCTAAAATAGCAGTAAATACAGTATACATACCTGAGGGGACAACTAACACATCTATTCCCCAAAAAGCAAATTACAAAGCTTATGCTGCACCCACAGTGAGGCACACCAAGGTGGGGGGGGGAATAAAACCCAACAAAGCCACGGAAATCATATAGTTCATAAATAAATGTATCTTCAACAGCAAAGTATATTCATTAATGCCTCAAATACTGTAAGAACATTCTGTCTTTCAAAACTGAGGTAATTTTTGAAACCTGATGCAGCAGTTTACATCTGTTATTTCACCAAATCTGAGCTGCTTTGACTACTTTGGAAGTTATCCACATTACTTAAATAAGCTACTCTTTTCCCTGAATTCTCAAAATGGTAAAAAAAAAAAAAAAAGATAATTAGAGGAAGAATTGTAGATAATCACAATCCTTTTACTTGACAAAAGCTAAAATTTATTCAGATTTAAAAGCTGTAGTTACTACTTCACGCTGTCCTGCTGTGAATTATCCCCTTTTTAAAAAGCAGTCAAGTTTGCTTGGTACATCCAGCAACAATATGAATTTCCTTCTAAGCAAAACATAGTTGGGAAATGGTTGGTGCAAACAAGATATCCAACTTCCATTAAAGTTAATAAAGGAAAGACAGTCTTCTGACAATAATTTGGAGGCTTTAAACCAGAATGAAATGTAATGCTCTCCTATTCATTAAAAAGTGCGCTGAGTCCCTCAACCATTTAAATTTTTTTTCCCTTCCACAGTTTCCACATTTTTCTACTAGTAAAAGTTAAACAGTTTGAATGACTTATTGTCCAAATTTCATGCTAGCAGAGCGTAATGGGAAAACTAAAATAAAGTACACAATTACATTTCTTCCCTACCCATCCTTCTATTCATTACAAAACTCTACACACATGAACACACTTTTGCTAACTAATATCTTCTGCACACATTCCATTATTGAGACTTTTTGAGAAACTCTACCTTTTTTTTGCCTCTAAGACTCCTTATGACAACCAGTCAAGTATTAATATTTTACCTCTTCCAAATCCATAAGAAAAAACCACCTATGAACCTTGTATTAAAATTTTTTCATTGTAAAATATTCGGCAAGGAATAAGGAGGGGTATTTTTCCCCTCTTCTTATCACAATATTCTCTTGGACTTATGGGGATTAGCACTTGAAGCACTAATATAGTACTTGGATTCATAAAAGCTTGATTTACTCACAGAACAGATAAATCCTAGAATGTCCGTGACAAAACTGATGATCATGAGCATTAAGTATTGTTTCTTTTTTTTTTTCCCCACAACCTGTGTATAACAGTATTGTAGAAAGCCACACATGCTGACATATCCTGGCCAGGATATAGCAAAGTACTTCAGCACCAGTTTCGAGCGCAGCCATTTCAGCACATCCAGCTCTGGTGCAGTTTAGAGTCCAGATAAATTACAGCTGGACAATGTTCACACTCTCAAAGGACAGACACTTCTTCCACAGCTTCTCTGGGCAATCTGTTCAGTGCTTCACCACCCTAACAGTAAAGAATTCCTTCCTAACACCTAAGCTAAATCTAAATATCCCCTCTTAGTTGAAAAACATTCCCCCTTGTCCTATCACCACCTGCCCTTGTAGAAACTCAGTACCTCTTTTTTTGTAAACCCCTTTTAGGTACTGAGAGACTGCAATGAGGTCTCCCAGAAGGCACCTCTTCTCCAGGCTGAAAAACCCCAGCTCTCTCAGCCTGTCCTCATAGCAGAGGTGCTCCAGCCCGATGAGCATCTTTGTGGCCTCCTCTGGACCAGCTCTAACAGGTCCATGTGTTTCTTGTGCTGAGGCTCCTGGAGCTGGACACAGCACTCCAAGTGGGGTCTCACGAGGGCAGAGTAGAGGGGGACAATCCCTCCCCTGACCTGCTGCCCACCCTTCTCTTGATGCAGCCCAGGGTGCAACTGGCTTTCTGGGCTGTGAGCACACCCTGCACTGTTGGCTCATTTGATCAAATGTTGAGATTTCACCAGAACCACCAAGTCCTGCTGCTCTCCAGGAGTTCTTCTCCCAGTCTGTGCTCATGTCTGGGATCGTCCTGACCCAGGTACAGCACCTTGCACTTGGATTTGCTGGACTTCATTAGGTACACAGGGGCCTTCACACTACTTATCATCCCCAGATGTACAATACAAGATGCTGGACAATTTCCATTTTTTTCCTGTGACACAAAAATAGCTTTACATATTTGCTGAACATATTTTATTTTACACTGGCTTTGTCAGTTACTTGAAGTGAAAAATGATGACAATGAGATGTGTTGCCATAGAAAATAAAAAGCTGCCTCCCACCACAGCCAACTAAAACATTTGGCATTTCATTTCTTTCAGTGGCCAACACAGACACAAGAATGTGTTTGTCCCTGGCTTTTGGGAAGTCAACAAAAAGGGAATTCTTTTTCTGTCAATAAAGCTTTCTTTTCTTGCTGTCCTGTTTCCCTTTTACAACTACGTCTTCACAGCTCAAGTTTTTCTCAAGTTACCAAAAAGATATGTTGTAATCCCCTTGAAGTCAGTCTCTGCAAAACACAGTATGAAAAACTAAGCATTTTTCTAAAACCCCATAACCATCTCCCTCCTCACCCAAACCACCTCAAAAATGTGTTAGACATGCAGTCTCACAGAAGTTTCTAAGTAGAATTGTTTTTAAACAAGTGAACACTAACTTTGTAAACATCACTTTTTTAAGACTACCTTCAGAAGAGTGACACAAACCTGTCTGCTTCTAATAAACACCACATTAGTTTCTGAATTTTCGATAAAACATTTTCAAAATCTGCTAACAAGCTTTAGTCCCTTAGATGTCACAAGAAATGGTTGTATATTGCAGACCAGCTCTTTGCTTAACAGTGGCATCAGATATAAGACCACATCAAATTGACTTGTTTCAATGGTTTCCCAATGTACCAATGCAGATTTTTTTTAAAACAAATCCAACAAGTACAAATAAATATTGATTAGCACGTGTTATTACCAATACTCCCTCCCTAAACAGTTGTTAAAATTTAGCCAGCAATTCACAGAACTATTACCTGAGCTTCCCCATTTAGAGAAAAATGTAAGGACAAACAAATTCAGCTACACAGATACAATTACGGGGACGTTTCAACCTGGGGCTATGCCATCCTCCACATATGCATTAGGGGAGCAGAAAGTATCAGTACATTTACTGTGCTCCTGCTAACTACCTTAAATGAAAAATATTTTAAAAACCCAATAGAAATACATTAGAATAATGGACAGCGACTATAAACTTTTAAAATGGAGGCACTTCTGTAAATGTTACAGAGTACACCTCTTTCTTTTAAACACAGAGATAAAAGAAGTAAAACCCACCAAAGTCGTACTTTGGAGGAAATACATAAGCAGGACAAGCACTTGTAGGAGAAAATATTCTGCCCTAAAGAGCTTATGTAAGTAAATGAGAGCACAAATTTTAAGTGGTAGGCTTCAATTCATCAATTTAAGTACTGGAAATGAGTGTTTTCCCTTGTGTAATGACAATTGAAGTAAAGTGTGAAAACACTGGCTGTGGCCTAAAATAAACAGTCTCTCTATTAAGCATCCACAGCAATTTAATTTCCTATTCCCTTCTCAACTTAAACATCCCAAACATCCTACAAAACAATGAAAGCAAAACCAATTACCCTTGCATTTACCAAGCAAAATAAAACCAGAAGTCAAAAAGACCTCTACGAGTGATAACCTTTTTTTTTAATATACACAGAACAAGTGCATTATGAATATTTTAAAAGGTACTGAATTTCCTACTGAATATACATGCAATCCAGATGATCTTGAACTGTACATTCTGGAAAACACACAGTCTTTAGAGGCTAATAAATACTGTTGTGGCTCTATATAATCTAGCCATTACTATCTGGAGTGAAGAGCAGTAGTTTCATTTTATTTGTGGCTCTATTGCAGATCAAATCTATAATCCTATGCAAGTCAGCAGTGAACTACACACAGCACTAAGAAATGGGACCTCAGCAACAAGAGAAGCAGGAATCTCATATGACAGTCCGGAGAAGCTGATCCCAAACTTAATGGGCTGACAATGATCTAAAGGTTTATCAAGATTCAAGTAAAGGTGAGAAGTCAAAGCACATTAATTTAAATGCATTGAACTCCCACATGAATTTTCCAATGCAGGAGTAAATTGGCCTTCACTCACTGTAAACCAAGGAAATTAAACTATGTACAGCTCACTAAAGTAATTTTATTCCTAAAGACATCACCAGCCAATGGCAATTTAATGCATTATAACTTATGAATGTTGATGTTGTGCGCTTTGGTAATTTGCTTTAATTTGCTTGAGTGCCTTGATCTAGATATAGCCTTAAGGAAAACTTGTGTATTGCCATATTGGATTGCATCATCCATTGTATTAAGGAGAAAAGGTTATTTGTGAATGGCAGAGCTGTGAAGCACTTGCTTTAACAGGAAAATGCAGACAATTATTGAAGACTCTTAACTTCCTAATGACTCCTAGCCATGCTCAGGTGGCAACACCTTCACCCTGGAAAGACCTGAGGTGTTTAATTGCAAATAAAAAAATAAATTAAGATTTTAACTCTTTAAAACAAATCCAGTTTTTGGGGAGCTCAGCAGCAACAAGAGAAGCTGGGAGGAAGTTCCACAAGATCCTTGTGTCCTGAAGAGCATTGACTGACAGACAGTCAAGGGTTACCAGGAAGAACAAAGGTTCTGTTTCAGACACAGGAAGGGCTTTTCTCCACCCCAAAGCTATGCACAGCTACTGTTCTTTGATTAACACTGCATAAGCACAAAGGCACTTTCAGAAATCTACTTATTTGTTATGAAATCCCTAACCCAGATTGGAATTTGGGAAGTTCTGATGCTGAGAAAGGCAGGTAACTTGTGAACTTAGACTATTAAATAGCTCCCAGGTCAGCACCAGGCTGGATGACAGGCTATGGGGGTTCAGAATCAGTATATTCCATAAAGAGAAGGCCTGTAAATTCTTCTAGAAAGCACACAGGGTCCACCACGAGTTTCCCCTACAACAGCTTGGCAATAAGGAGTAAGCAAGACTGCAGCCAGGGCTTTACCAACAGAACAGAAAAATATTAAAATATGAAGCAAAAAAAAAGGAAAACTAACTGAGCCAAGGTGTAGGTAAGTATATACTTTTATACATAAAAAAAGCTCTGTGTTTTAAATGTTTTACAGTGAAAAATAAAGAAAAAGAAATAAAATTCACAGTAACACATTTACACTGAAGTACAACAGATTCACTACAAGTCAGTGTTAAAATTAATGAACTATTAATAAATAAACCCAGAAAATAACTTTTTTCCCACCAAGATAATGTCAAAGAGCACACAAAACACTACAGAAAGGTATAAATGCCTTCCTGCAATTTAACTAGAAGGAAAACATTCCCCCCCACAACCATTATCTTGCCAGAAAACCTCATACTACTTTTCTTGACCCATGAGAAAATAAAACATCTGCCCACCCCCTCAGCTTTTAATCTTCTTATAGACAGAATTAATTTAGCTTCCTTCTGGGGAATGTGGTAGGAGAGGAAACTGGCCAAACCTACTTAAGCCAAAGTCAGTCTTTTGTTCAAAGAAGGGAAGAAAAAGGGAGGGAGCCCAAAAAACCATAACGTATTTCTCAAAGTTGTCAACACTCTTTAGTTAAGCCACACTTATGAAGTATCATTATATTTCTACACTTTTTAGCACAGTTTATAGATGACTTCACTAAAGAAACACTACTTTACTGAACATAAGGCAGAAACTCCCTGAAGCGTGCCAAACATGAAATGTCAGGTTTATCAATCACTTTCATTCCACTTAGGAGAGGCATCAGACAAAGTTACATTTCCTTAAAGGTATGATTCTTGTTCATAACTGAGAACTTTCACAAATATTAGTATACTTGTAACTAGCGTTTAAATTTAATCCATTCTGGAGCTTATCCTGGAGGATGTTGAGTACTTATTACCTTTTATATTCTACTCCTCTCAGCTCCATATAAAGGAGTAATAAAATAATAGTTGAAAATATTTTCTGTGTATTGCAAATTTCCATCTATAAAATGTTCCCTGCATATGGATTATTGTTATGGTACTCGTTCTTTAAAATTATCTAATACCCACACTCATATTTGAAAGGATTACAATTCACAGTGTTTGGAATTACAAGCCAACTACAGGCAGCTTTCCAGAGAAGAAAATAAAAGGACATTAAGAGTCCTGCTGAGAACTGCCAGGGGAAGGAATATAAGAGACATATTGAATCTGTGGTTTTGTTGTACAGCACAATAACATGCATATATGCAAGTTACCCTTATTAAAAATTTAGCTCACCTTGGGTGAGCAAACTGCCTGATTAGACAATTCCTTCATTATCCTGATGGGGAACTGTAACAAACAAGTAAACACAGTCTTCTCAAGATTTCAGCTACCAACACAGAAGTTGATTTGCAAGTTAAAACTCAACCTATGGAATTTGAGCCAACGATAAACCTGCCCTTTAAAAGCAGATGTAGCATAATATCAGGCAGTTCAGAGTCCCCTTAGGTTTTAATTTCTAAGATAGCATTATGATCCATTTAGTATTCTAATATGTATTTTACTGCTTTAATCTGCATTTCACCTGCTGTTCATGTCCACGTATTTTTGGAAGCTCTTTCCTGACATTATTTTCCGGACCTAATTAGACATGAAATCTACTATAAAAATTCTTGGTTTGTTACAGTTCTTGATGTTACCCTAAAACAAAATGGGTTTTATAGACCAATATGAGATACCTGGATATACTGTGGATTTTATAGGGTATATATTATTAGCTACAAAATATTTGGCTTAAGGCATTATAAAGCCCTCTCAATCCACAAGTCTTTTGTTTTCCTTAGTAGTCATGATAAAACACAATTAATCAGGGAGATGATCTGTTTTAATGACAACCGTATTCCTTTCTCATGTCAGTTATATTGAAATCTGTTTGCCTGATTTACATCAGCTGCACCAAAGATAAGTAGGAAATCAAAGATAAGTAGGAAATCGGGCTGCTGATGCACCCTCAAGTCTCTGTACTCCAAAGTAAAAAAGGAGAGTTGTTTTTCCTCCCCCCTCAGGAAACAGATTTATTAGCAGTCTACTACAGTAACATTCCCTCCCTTCTGCCACAGTACGTTTTGAAACTACTTTCCAATTTCAATAAAACCTGTAGAAAAGTTATTGCCTTTGTCAAATTTTTATGAAAATTGCTGGCCAGGGAAATTAAACCCTCAAATTACTGCTCCCAGGGAGGCAAAGGCAGGCAGTGCTTTTTCTCCGTCTCCTCCAAATGGCAGCACCAAGGCATCCAAAAGCAAACGGCTGTAACTCATCAGCTGCACTTCTCTCCAGGTCAAGGCAGGGCATGAGGACATACCCACCTCACTTAGGGCAAGAGAGGCTTAGGTGATTAAAGAGACCAAATGCATTATTTATAGTCCCTATGAAGAAAAACCTAGGGTTTAAAAAAAAAAACTAAATTAAAAGTAGTGTGAATTTAGAGCAACTCGGCTGACAGTTAACTACCAGCAGTCTTATCACATCACTACACCACTTTGCTTAGTCACACAAAGTCCTGCTTCGCACTCAAACTGAATTTTAAAAGCATATCTGTTGCTCATGCACAAAACTTACTCATATACCTTTACGAAGAGCCAAAAAAGGAAGACATTTTAATTCCAAAAATACATGCCAAGTCTCCTCAAGCAGCAAACCAATGGAATAGTTTGACTTCCTAAACCTTAATCTGCCAAATGCAATGGTAACGTAAGGTGAAATAAAAAGATTAGATGCTCTGTTAACATTAGTGTTGTATGAAGTCTAACCAGCACTTTTATAGGCCAGCTAATCAAAATATGTGTTTGTAAAAACCACAACTGTTCTCAAATGTATTTATAAATTTCTTTCAATTTACCAACTGCTTTAGATAAATTTGACATTTTAAGTACACGGGACAAATCTTCATTATTTAAGATAGTTAAGTACTGAAGATGGAAAAAGTCCAAGATTAGCTTTTTATATTTTAAAAGAAAATAAGAATGTTTGTATCTCAAAGAAATTTACATTCACATTAGGCATTTACTGACTCAAAAATAAGAAACCAGATTTATTTTAATCCGATCACTATCAGTGTTAAGTCTTGAGCCCTGTATGTATGACTTTCGTAAAAATCCCTAAACCAAAAATCTCCAGAAAATGCCACAAACCTTTTGGGAATAAAGAGGGGCAAAACAGAAAGTGGTAAATGGAAACTAAAGCAGACAATATGTCCCTGAATGCCTACCTATGTGCAGTTCCATATAAACACAGGTCTCCCCTTAACTCATTTAGTTCAGCTGAGTGAGTTTTAGATGAATAAAGAACAGAGAACCACCCTTCCAGCAGCAGTAATGCAAGGAGTTTCTGCAATAGCATATTGCTCAGTGAAAACATAAATATAGCTCCAGATGGCAGCTCCACAGATCACAATCCCAGGTATATTCCAGAAGGTATGATCAGTGCTGCCTAAATGCCAGGTGAGTGAGCCATAACTAATGCAGAGTTCATTATACAGTCTTCACAGTCATTTACCTAACGAGGGAGTCTGTTTCAGCATAGGCTGGTATGCAGGACCACCAGTAGCAGACCTGAATAAACCAGGACTTTGCCTACAGACTTCTCCAGCAAAAATGGATTAAAACACATTTAAACACCCTGAAAGTGAGGATGCTGGTTCAACAGCAACAGTATATGGCTGCATAAAAGACACAGACAGATTAACACCTGGATTTAGATGGACCAATAAAAGCACAAAGTTGGAGGCTAAAACATAGTCAGCCCTAATCAATTACCTTCCCAAACAATGCAAGAAGGAACTGCCAAAAAAGCTTGAAAACATGTCCTATTTTGCTATTCTAACTGGCCCTTCCCATTCCTGAGCAACACCATATAAAACTTCCATTCATAGATATGACACACAAATCTTAAGACCAGAGAAACACAAATATATCTAAGCAGAATCCTGTACAACATTCAAGTAGAAAGTGGATATCCAAATCAAAGAGCATAAATAAAGTTTCCTAGGCAGTTTCACTTTGGGTCATGATTTCCAAATGAGAGTGACTCCTGCAACATTCATAAAGGATCCGAATCCTCATGCACCATGCACACGGCAGATGAGTTTCTCAGGGGATACCCCTAGGGCTAGCAAATACACTCATGTCATTCAGCTTCACATCAAGACAGGTCTAGCAAGTCATCTTAAAACTTCTATCAGGAATGTTTGAGGCTCTCAAGCTTTTATAAAGGAAGCGTCATGGATGTCTAAAGTTCTAATTCAATGTATGCTCAGAAATACTTTGGATTCTCCTATTTGCCACTCCTCCACTGAAACCACTCAAGGACCTGACAGACACGCCACAAACACACTTAGCACACCAACACAATCAAGCTCCACGCGCAGCACTGACTGCAGACACGTTCGTTCAGGAACAAAGCTCCAGGTCTTGCTCCCTTTCTTGTTCAGCAGCATACAGGGCAATGCAGCAATGCCCAACTTCCAGAGACATGACCGGTTATACAACATCCAGTTCTTAGTCTCAAAAAAAAGAGACCCTATTACGAGGAACAAAACAGGCAGTTTCATTGTATAATGCAGTACAGCAGCAAGATGTCTTGGCACAGATCTACACGATTTACAATCACAGGGAAAACGAGTGCAGCATTGTTCAACCTAACACATTTTCTTGAAAGCAGCATTTGTATGTGATTTTCCTTGGTCTCTATCAGCTTGCCTATTTACACTAAAACTCTTTAAGGCAAAGTAATTTAATATGTGAAACACGACTAAGGCAATGAAATGCCAACCACTGAAATTGTTGTGTGGGCCTTAAATATAAAATACAGTAATAGTTCTTAGGAAACTTGGTTGCATTTCATCCACTCTCATTAGAGAAATACACACAAAGCCTTCTTGTGTTACCCCAGAGCAATGTAAGGTTGCTGACAGACTGTTGTGGAGAAACATCCTCTTCGCCACAGCAAGGATTTTTGGAGTTTGTGGTCACATGCTATTCCTTAACCCTCATGGACCAAGAGCCTCATGGGTATGTCTGAATGACAGTTACAGACAAGTGTACTTGACGTGGAAAAAAAATTTACAAGTCCAATGAAAACAAGTCTCTACCTCCAGCATCATCTATTGAAAATTCTCCTAAAAATTTTGCTCTCCATGCAAAGCTGTATAACTTCATGATTCTGTAGTTATTAAGAGTTTTCCTCACCAACTTTTGGTGGTTCAAAACTGAATAGGAGGCACACAGAGCATTGTGCTCGACCTGTGGAGAGAAGCGGGGGCACAGGCCCCCATTCATATTCACATTGTGAATAATGACCAGCTTATGCACAGGCTGCATGAAAATTATGCTCCACTTCAGAGCCTGTTTCAAACACTTTCAAAGAGTCTGTTGTTTTGTTGACTCCTCCCTCAATACCACAGTCCTCAAACATTTTAATGAGAATAGGACATGACACAGAAAACTGGTAGCATGTGGATAAGTAGGTATCTCTCCTACTTCTAATATTTAGCATGTATTAATTTTATTTTTTTAAAGTAGGCACTATTTATCTGTACATTGAGAGACAACGTCCAATTCCACCATATGCTTCTGAAAAGTCATTTCAAGCTTTGGCACTGAATCACAACTTTAAATCCTCATGATCATTTATAAAGAGATCTTGTGGATTTCTCAACTCACATAGAAGCATATCAATTATCTTAAGTCTTTTATATAAAATATGTGCATACACCATGTTGATTGCTTCTGCCCCAACATGCTTCTTCTCCAATAGCCCAGTCTGTAAAGGGTCAGAAACTTAGCAATTCCCTTCATTATACTACACACTATTCCTCTGAAAGTAGACCAGAGGTTAAACATACTCTCAGTTTAAAAAAAAAAAAATAAAAATTACAGATATTATACCCAACTCAGAAGACTGAGTGCAATAACAGCAAAATTCTTTGATTAATTAATGCCCAAAATCTGATACTGACCACAAACTGATGAAAAACGCTGTGGACTTTAGAGGTGTTGGACCAGTCTTCAATTCTTCTCCAGTTACACCTGCTTGTACTGTGGCTTACACAGGAACTCCATTTTTAGTTAGTTGTTTTCTGCTGGGACTATGAAATGTATTTACTTTAATTATTGATAGTCTTGTATGTTTACTCTGGGTACTTTTATCCAGAGACTGCTGTAAAGCCTGTCAGTGTACACTGCAAAGAGGGATGTTACTTTTGTCAGTTTTCAGGAAGAACATTATCACTGAACCCAGAAGCACTGAAAACTTACATAAAATTTCTTACCAGAGATAAAGCTTACTAAGTCTGAATACAGCCCAGAAATTTGCATTTGACTTAGCTACAAGTGAAGTCCCAGAACTGAAACCCTCGCTAACTATACTTACAGTCAGGTGTAGCCCCAAACTATCTGGGAAGGCTATCAGCTCAATACTTGCAAGAGCTGCTGGATCCACCTGTTTACTCACCAGTAAGAGAAAGAAATGCCAACAGTAGTTCTGGCTGCTTATAAATGTGGATGATCAATGACAGATTCCATTATTAACAGCAAAAACAGAAGGCAAAGGAAGCTTCTGAGCTTCAGCAGCCCTGAATGCTAAAAGAAACCAGAAGTTAAAAACAGGAGAGCTCTCCAGCAATTAGGAAAGACAAAAAAAATAATTTCTACAAGGGCCTACTGCAGTGCTTTGCAGATTTCTTCCCTTGCACACAAGTTGACAGCCTCCCTGAATCACAGCCCATGACCAGTCAGGGCGCTCAGAACTCGGAAGAAATCACTCCACGGAACTCCACAGGCTGTCGTGCTATTACTTTGTTTCATAGTAAGGTCATGAAAACTTAAGAAAACTCATAAAGATGAGTAAAACCAGCATCACCACCACTATTATTGCAATGGATCAACATACTATTTGCAAGTGCACACAGTCAATCCAAAGCATGCCCTCGGCTTCCAAGTTTAGCCCCCATGGTATAACAGCCAGCTTTATCAGACACTCATGGAACAAGCAACTGCTCCCTATCCTGACAAGGGATGGTGGGTTTGTTCTGATCTTCACATCTCGAGCTGTAATAACAGCATAATGATTCACATAGTCTAATTACAGAAACGAGTAATCCAACATTTAATTATATACAAAAGGCAAGACCCACTTTCTAGGCTTTCACTCGATGACACTGGCCTAGACTTCAAGTTGACATTTTCCTTTAGAAAAGCAGAAGGCTAATGCCCCAAACACATCAAATTTACACAGAAAAGAGCAGGTTAAGATTATGACCTTAAGAGTTTCTCAGCATCCCCTCACATTCTGTGTGGTACAGAAATACTAACATACCTATCTTCCAAAGCTGTTATTTGATGCACCTCAAACAGTAAACCTCCCTTTGTAAACACCAGACGTTTCCCTACTATACAAGGCATTATGCTTGGAAGTGAAGCTGCAGGTAGACCCATAAGTTCCCAAAAGTCATGCTACACAATCTGCAACATGAACTGCTGGGTAACTGGATAGCAGCAAAAGCTACCACTGCTAACTCACTTGTTTCCAAAAACATCATCAATAGAGGCCAATAGAAAGTGCCACACGTATTAAAAAAAAAAAAAAAAAAAATCTTTCTGAGAAAGATGCCCTGTTAGAAACAATTCCAGGTCCAGAATAATGAAATCATGCCTTGATAATAAAAATTCAATAAATAAGTCAGTTCTTCCTAAGAGAAAGTAAGTGTGCCAATTAAGCAAAAACCTTGTTACAGGGTAGAACTGCCAGAAGCACAAGTTATTTTAGCTGACATTACTTCAGAAAAAGCCCACCATTCACCATCTGTTCTGGCACAAATTCTGAATGCTAAGAAAGTTTCCAACATCACTGATGAAAAGAAAGCAGTCAATAAGAAGAAGTTTCTGTTTTGCTGTTAAAAAGAACAAGCATCTAGGACAACTCCCATTTCAGCAAGAACAAACACAAAACAGAAGTTTTGCACATTTCATAAAAATCATTACAGAGAATTACAATAAGGCAGAGTGCAAGTGGAAGACATGTAGGGAATATAACAGGAAACAAATGAAGCTTCTTACAAATTTTACATGAGAAGCAGGTGGGCAACTCCAAATAGTGGGTCACTTCAACTCAGGTAATGGGTATAAGTTTTAAGGGAATATGACTGCCCTCTAGAAATACATTAATGGGAGCAAACACCAGACGAAACAGAGGAGCTACCTATGTCAAGGAGAACAATGGCATAAAATAGTAAACCTTTTGAATTTCACCATTCACCTGGAAATCAGAGATCTGAAGTTTAAAGACAGCTCTAACCAAGAGCTACCTAACATTTCAGTTCCTTTAAAAAGCTGGATGAGTTCACAGAGGGATTATACCAATACTATGAGGACAGCGGATGACAACATATAGGTAGAACGCATCCCAGTGCTATCCTCCATATTCCTATAATTTAGTCTATGTGTATAATGTGTATTTCCATTAAATATCTAGGGGAAGAAATTACTTCCCCATTTCCTGCCTATTTTAGTCTAGCATAAAGAAATATCTACAAACCACAAAAGAAACCCTGAGTAAAAGCTAAATATGAAGCTTGCTAACTGGCAGGAGATTAACTAGTCTACACAAATATACGATCTGAGATTATGGGTTAGAACTGTGTGGTCCATCACTATGACAAAGTTTAGACAAAAACAGATGAACATAATGAACAGATTTATTTCTCCCCCATCTGAAACACAAAACCAATATGTCACTGCAATTTATGAATGAGATAAACATTTAAGGCACCTTATAATAGTCTGTAAAATAAGGCTCCATAAAATCCTTACAACTTCTTTCTTAAACAAAACCTTAATGACAGATGGACTTTTAATATTTCTCATGACACCAGATGATGCCTTATGTGCAGTCAGGCAACAACTCTTAAGCACTTAGTTAAAAAAAAATTCCAGTTTATGTTAAAATAAGGTTTACTAGTAATTTAATATTTCTGACATTTTCTTTCTAAATGAAGAAACCAACAAGGACAGTTTGGCAACAACCTCAAAACTCTAGGTAGGAGGCTCAATACATGAGGTAGTTTTCCTAGAACAAAAAACCTTAACTATTTGTATTGTCCTTAAAAAAAACCCACATAATTTTAAGAGTTACTGTGCATCCCTTTTACAGATTTTACACTGATAAGCTTAAAAACATTTCAACATTTCTACTTCACTTGCTTTTTCCTTCTTTATTTCTTTTTCCTCCCCACAGGACAATTTAAACAGAACCTATTTACTCAGCCATTTCACGTCACTACCACTTGAAACAGACTTCTTATACCATAGAAACCTGGGTTTGGTATAACAACACTGTCTGATTCCTCATAAAGCAGCCTGGAATTCATGCAGAGGTCAAGAACAAATCTTCAGACATAACAGGTTAATAGGTTATCTTTTTTCTTCACCCGATCAATTTCAGAATTCATCTAGAAACAACACTATTTACCACTAGGTAGATTTCTTCCTTAGATATTCCCTCCCTTTTTTTAAGTATGCTAAGACTAGACAAAGTTGGGAAAGAAAGATTTCACAAAGAACTTCTATCAAACAAGAAAAAGCTACGAATGTTTTTAAGAAATTTACCCTCAAGATAGTATTTGATGATCAAATTAGGAGTGCAAACTAGAAGCAGTGCACAGATACAGGAAAGTGTTTAGTGATGTCTACTCATCAGATTTATGTAGGTATGCAGATGGTAAAAACCTTAATGAGGGCACTACATCAGTTTTGTAGCATCTGTCCTACTTCCAGCAGATCAAAACAGGATTTATTTGAGAGCATTCAACTCACTTGCACAAAAGCAGACAAATAGTGGCCAAAAAAATGGGAATCTGTTTGAGGGTCTCTCTTTCTCATCTGTGTCTGTTGCAATTCCCACTGACAGCATTGTACAGTCACACAAAAGAAGTCCATCTCACTAGACTAGAAAGTTTCAACAATAATGCCAAGGTCAAATTCTTCAGCCACCATATAAATTTATTTTATTAAATACAGACTAGGAAACAGAACAATACTCCAAAAGCTAGTTTTATTACTTCAGTTTAGTGAGGATAGTTCTATCACTCATGATTATGAACAGTGTCCTTCTCAGACAGTCCTAAGGCAAGCAAAAATCTGGGTATGCTAAGTGTAACAGAAAGGCTGCACCTCCACAAGGAGAATCTGCCAGCAAAGCCATCCCAGCACACTTTTTACTGCAGACAAATCCCTTGAGCTAAGTCCTCTAAAACACGTAGATCAAACAAAGTGTTTTATCTTTTCATAGAGAAGAACTCTCACCAATTCTGTTACTCAGTCTAAGTGACCTTCCACAGCCCAGGCCAGGCTGATATGATATCTGTAGCTCTGAAAATATCTTCTATCTATAGGTACACTATCATTTCTATAAGACATATTTAAGTAAAGACTTCCAGCTTACCGTTACAGACTTCAGAGTCATTCCATGGTAGGTGCCCATCGTGTCAATCTTGAAGCCTTCCGTTTCTGCAAAGGAAAAAAGTCTTCTGTAAATCACTGTGAACACAGGAGTGTCATGTCTAAATACACAACACTGGAAATAGCTTGAAGTTATTTTTTCAAAGAATGCATCTTGCTTTTGGTAGTGGTTTAGGTTCTGTTCACAGTACAAAACCTGGTTAGTCATTAGGAAATATGCTTTCTTTAGATAGAGCTCAACTTGCTTTCTCTAACCAGAATAAGCTTTTCCTGCTGCATGGAATAATTTAAACAACTTCAAAAAAAGGATATAGACTTAAATCTTTGTGACAACATGTTGTTACAACTTGCATGAGTCTCAGAAATTCTCTTCACTATAAAATGGAGAAGTACCTTACATTTCCAGAACACATTATAATGCAGCATATTCGACTTGTATTGATGGAAAAATATACTTAAGTGGTTTACATGCCAACTATAAAACTCTGGCCATTTAACTTGATAAATTCACTTCTGGAGTGCAGAAGAGCAAAAACATAATTGTCATATGATACAGAGGATAGAATCTACATAAATTCAAACTATCAGACTAAAGGTTTTTAAAGGGGGGGGGCGTTTTTTCCAGTAGTTTTAATTAGATTTTTCTGAATTTATGTTAAGTGCCAAAAGCCTGCAAGTGCTCAGAGACTTAACCTGCTGTCAATAGCCTGTTTGCTTTTGAATACTCTTTCTGTGGCCCCCTATTCTCAGCACTCTAAGATCCAAGTAAGCTCCTGAATACTGCCAGGACTTGCAAGGAAACCTTTTTCCTTTTGTAAATTCCCCAGCCTCAAGCATCTACTGTCAACTGATCTCATCAACCAACCACCCAATTAGTTCCTTCTTAAACTGGCATGATAATCACTGATCAAAGCACAGTAAGGAAGCATTCATCTATACCTAAGCAACTTTTGGGCTATTTTAACTAGATTTGGGTGAAGGTAACTGATACTATGCAGAAACAGCTATTTGGAACTGGGACATTTTTTGCAATTTATTACACCACCTTCATGAAATGTATCAGCACAAAAACATAATAGATGAAAAAATAATGCAGAATTAAAGCAATGCTTCTACCTGAACTTACAAAAAGTCCAAGAAAAATATTAGATTATCAAAACTGTTAGACCTTCTTTCTCTCATCATGAGTAAATTAACTTGAACTGAAAGCCAGACAACCTTGAAAACTATGCAGATGCTCTGGGAAGCATCTGCATTTGCTCATCCTTTCTTCCTCAGATGAGGAAGATTATCAAACACTCACAGGAAATGAAGCAGAAAAGTTTCCCAGATTTAATAACTCTCCAGTGCCTAGAAAAAGATACCCAAGAGTTGAATCCTGTCACCACGGGGAGAGCCATCTACTTTCTGAACATGGTTTCAGGTTTTACCTTTTCCCCTTGCTCCCAGACTTGCCACCAAGTGGAGATGCCCAGTGTTACTGGCACGGTTTTGTTTTATACAGTCACCTCAGCTCTAGCCCTTCTTCATCTTGACCTGTCAAGGTCACCCCTGCCCTTCTGCGAGAGTTAACACTTCTGAACTACACAGAGTTGGTTCTGAGACAGTAAAAAAAGCAAGTACAGACCCACACAAATCCAGCCTTTTCTACTAAAAAAAATAAAAAATAGAGAAAAAAAGCAGCCTAACCTCCCTATAAAAATTGATATCGCCTTACCACCTTTCCCCTCAACCCCAGGGTGTAACTATACATTAAGTCTTAGCTCTTGAGCTAAAGATGGTCAGATGCAATTGCACTAACACTTGTATGGGTAAGACTGTTTCACAGTTTTCTCTTTGACTATATAGGTCAATGTTCCTGGGCAAAGAGCATATTAATATTTCAGGTGGTGCCTGGAGCCTTGTAGAATACTTGGTAGAGCTCCCTAAGTTTAAGAAATGTTTTTTGCTGACCTGGAGTGACATAAATCAGACATGTATAATGTAGGCTGACAGTTGTTTATGAATTTCAGAGGGTCACCAACAGAAAAACCTTTGTCCTTTCCAGACTGACCTATCATGGGTTCCTCGTGCCTGTGACACAAAGAGTTTCCAACTATTTGAGTGAGATGTTCTTTCCAAAGAGTACAGACACCCTCTAACAAGGCTGGCACACCAGCAGTCCCCATTGTGCCTGGCCTGCCATGGCTTCTCTCCTCTCACCACAAATCCTGGCTCTGAAATTAGTTCTACATGTTTGCTCCCTGTCCCCATCAGCACTGCAAAGGAAATAAAGGCCCACAGAGCCAGCAGAACAGTTAGAAAGTCAATCAAAGGGGAGAGAGGCACCTGGCAAGGAACAAGCCTCTGCTCTATTGCCACTGGTTTCATCTTTTGAAAAAATCTTCCCAAGTCGCTCATAAAATCTGTCCTAGTTCATTTAATGAGCCATAAACCACAGCACTGGATCTCACCAGCTTCCTGCTCTCAGCCTTTTGCTGACCCTTCCCCCTAGCAGAAGTAAAAAGCCAGGATCAAGAGCCCCTTGTTGCCTCAAGCATCAGTTTTCTCAGAACACAGCCTTTTTGACCTGATCCTCAAGTACACCATGTGATATTCTGTCAACCACTCACTTCCCTTCCACAAATAAACAGTGCTACAAGCAAGAGCCCTGCCACTTGCACTCTTGTGCCATTTTTTAAGGTCTCAACATTTTGCACACTTGGCCACATCCAGCAGCACCTTCAGCTCCACTCACTGTGCACACCCCATGCAAAGCAAGAAACAAATGCTTCCAAGTCAGGGACTCCACAGTTACAGGTTCATTTCACTTCTAAAATTGCGGAGGGTGTTAGCTAGGTTAATCTTATAAAAGATATTCAAGGACCAGGCTAGAAAGCAGAGAGGCACTTCTTCCAGAGCATCCTCCAAGGACAGCGGCTGACCCTGATGCAGTTGCTCAAAAGCAGACCTGGGAGATAAGAGGAACCAGGATCCACAGCAAAGAGGAGCAGAACAAAGAACCCTAACCTGGAGCATCAGGGGATGTGCCCCCAGCACACATCAGCATAAATGCTGTACCATACCCTCTGACTAAGAACACAAAAGCAAGGCTTCTCCTGCTCTCCCTCCCAAATCAGCTCCAACCTGTGCTGCTGAGTCATGCAGCAGCACAGAGAAGAAATGTTTATGCTTGGCCAAAAATTAGCTTGCAACTCCACTTTCAAAATCCCAGCTTCACTGGTGGTCATAGAAGAAGCAGTTCAAATGATAAGCCATCTATTAAAAAAGGGTATTTAAATAAGAAAATAGCCTTTAAATAAAACTAGTGTGATGGCAAGATTTTGGACCCTTATTATTAAACTTTGAATTAGTTGCAGAACAACCATTAAAATACTTACTTGAGAGTAAGCATTGGGATTTTTCAATTAAATCACTACAAAGTTGTCATACACGTTTCCTTTAGGCAAAAAGCCGTCCATATGCAAGACTTTAACTGCAGGTCTAACACTAAGGAGTAAAGAATGCAGGCAAAGCCAAACAATTTTATAATGAGTAACTGTGCTGAAGCTTTTTCTGTTTGCCAAATATAATCAGTTTTAGAAACATACATTGTTAAAAAATTAATATCAACAGATGCCTTAAAAACTACATTGAGAGACTAAACATAATAACTAGTACTGAATAAACAATTCTAATGCTTCAAAAACATTAACTATCACTGGGGTTTTCTTTTCTTCTCCAGTTAGTACACATATTATGATCACAATTCCACAGTTCAATGACCTAGAGACTGGTAAAAGAACCATACACATTTCCAGTATGGTTCATCACTAGTTACCCTTCTAGCATAACCAGGTATCAATCTCAGTGACTTGTCTTATTTAAAATAATAAGATATGAAAATAAAAATCTGTACCATAATGCATCAGCTTTTTGGACTAATTATATTCTCCATCACCACTTGGGCACATGTTCCATTTCCATGCATATAAGTATTAATGCTCAGAGTGCCTTCCGTTTGCTCAAAGCCCACTGTTCTACATCCATCTAGGTCACTCGGCACTTCTATTCTGCACCTGCTGCAGCTCTACTCATCCAACCCAGGTACAAACTTGAACTCTGATGCATTACCAAAAGAATAATAGCTTTAAAGAAATTCACATTAACCTGAATTTCTGGAAGGAAGTCAAGGCAAACAGAAACAGAACAAAGCAGCATGTCTCTTAACCACTGAAGAGCTCAAGTTAAAGACTTGGTTTGAATTGTACATGAATAAGATTGAATAACCACTTCTTTTTTCAGTTGTATACTCTTCAAACCCCAGACAGCAACAGCTCTGCAAACTGCCTGGAAATGATTCACTAGCCCACTTCACAGCCCTGGTAATTTAATCCCTGACACCAAATTTCTTTCTGCATCAGAGTTTACCGAGCACTCCTTTACAGTACTGTACCCTAACAAGTAGAAGTTTCACACCTACATTTCCAAGCTACACTAATTACTTCACAAATTCTCCATACAGTTCATATAGAACAGCTCTGTAATAATCTTAGAAGTAATTAACACCAACATCTTAAGTTTCTCATGGTACTGTTAAAAGCAATTACAGTAAGAATCAACATGTGTTTTCCAGCACTGACGTAAATGTGCAGTACTGAAAGTTATCAAACTACTTGGTCACACCAAGCTAAAAAATAGAGATAAACCACACTCTTTTTCCAAATGTGAATCTCTTGCACATATTCTCTGTTGGGGGGTGGGGGGAATCCTATAATCTTAAAAGTGAATGCAATAAATAAAAGTCTAACAAGGCAGTCAAACTTCAGAACTTTCTATCTCCTGCTATCAGTTCTATACTCCTTGAGTAAATGGAAAACACACAGTTTAAAAAAAAAAATCTTATCATGAGAAATACTTTATAAAGAAGCTTTTCTAACAATGCATAGGAGACAGAAAGAAAATGTTATGGTCCAGTCACTGCAAATTTAATAACTTGACAGTCCTCTGTTTCCTTGGCCCAACACTTAGGACTCATTGAAAGGCAAATTTGTGCAAAAAAGCAGTGATGTCTGAACATCCAACAGAGTGACAATTCAAATATAAAATGACAGTACCAGGAACTCAACACTAAGCTTTCCTGAAGGAACCACTTGGATGTGGTCAACAATATTCTTTTCACCATTATCACAGCAAGATTCTTAGATTTACACTAAACAGGACTGCCTGTTGGTAGAGGTTTTTGTGGTTTGGGGTTTTTTTCTTTGTTTTGGAGGGGTAGTAACAATTGCTTTCTGCTATGTTGAAACCTTGAGAACAGTAACAGGCAAACAAGAAGAATGCTCCTGTAACAAGACTTAAAGACTTAAACTTGGAGCAGCACAGAGAAACTTGACTTTGCATCTATACCGAGACAGTGGGTCCCCAGGTTGTTACATCTTCAGGATTATCATCCCAGCATTATTGCACACTTTGAAATTACAGAACAAACAAGCATGTGAAAAGGATTATCTCAGGTAAAGCCACCTGAGATGGGGGAGAAATAAGGTATAACATCCAAAACAGGTTAGTCCCTACAACACCTTACACAGCAATCACATCAGCTCAAGGTTTCTGTACCCTCCTGGTGAGCTGCAAGCCATATATAGCAATAAATATGTATTTAAATATCAAACATTGAAGGATACAGGAAAGGACAGATCATGCCTTCCTAAGCATCAAATGACATTTGAGCACAGGATTTTTGAACCCTGAAAAAGACTCACAAATGATGTTGCTCAAGATGGTATGACAGACTGCAGTTCAAACAAGATGGTCTGTTGCATGAATAAGATAACACTAGCAAAGATGCACATTAATAAAGGACATTGGTAAAGTGTAAAAAAAACTCAAGGGAGTAATATGAAGCAAAGGAATAAAACTACAAAGGTAGAGAAAGTTTAGCACAGGATGGAGGTCTGTGATGAAGAGAAGATACCAATCCCTGACTGCCATCATGAAAGGAACAAAACCAACAGGAAGGAAACAGCAGTCAAGGAAAGTAATTGCAAGAAATTCACCTCCTCACCTCAAAACCACTTAAGCAGTTGGGCATGATGGATGCACTGCCAAGTAACATGTTCTTCCACTGTGGAAGTACCTGGGATGTACAAGTCCTGCTGCAAACATTCTAACACATTTCCTGTGGCATACAGCACAGAACTTAAAGAAAGTCAAAGGAGGGATTTCTCTCTGCTGCCTAATCAAAGCTGCAGTAACAAGACACCCATTTGAGAGGGGGCTACCAACTCCTGACTCAGGGCTGCCTAAGCAGTTCCACTGACTGCACGTGGAACTGATTGTGTGCTCCTCAAAAACTGTACAATTACCATCCCTCTCACATTTACTATTAAAGCAATCTAAACCATTCTGGCAGCAAAGCCTGCCCCATCTGGCATGAAAATTTTAAGTAAGTCAACCAGAGAGGCATCCTGATACACCACATCAGAAATAATGATCCATCACAAGAAGCAGAGAAATTTGGCTGCAACTCAGCAGTTTACTTAATGCATGTTAAAATTTCTAAATTTACTCTCTACAAGGTTTGAATTGCTTATGCTAAGAACAAGACTGATAATGGAAAAGTTCTGTATTAAACCAAGCAAATACTCAAAGAAAAAAAAGAAGTTCACCTCTTTGCTGCCTAAACTTTACATCCTCATGAATACTGTATATTATATGCAAGTGCAGACAGACAATACGCCACAATCCTGATGCAACCAGGAGAGGAGTACTGTGAATCCTTTCTGTGGTTTCAATACCTCTGAGGAAAGAGCAAACAGGTGGGACACAAAGACCAAAGCTTAGAGACACAAAGGCCTCTTTTGCCTTTCTTTCAATTTTTAGTCAAACCCACCAATATGCTCATTGTTACAACCATCATACAAGCCTGCCTTCCAAAATTTCTAGTCAACTAGTTATTGACAGTAGGACATGGGAAGCCTTCAGAATGACAGAAATCTGTAGGGTTCAATTTCATCTTAGGTGTTTTCCATCATTACTAATAAATGTGGATGCAATGACAAAGACTGCAAGTTATTATACCTCCAAATTAAATGATCACCTTTCTTTTCCTCCAGACTTCTTTCCCAAAAGCCTCAATGCTGCAGCCTTTCCACAAACATGCAATTTCAAGTTCTTACTAGAATTATTGCAAAAAATTAGCATTTAAGGAACAAAAAAATGCCTTATTTTATTTTTATTGATCACTATTTCTGCTCTCAATCTCACTTCTGCACTGAATACTTAGGACCAACAACTTCATTTTGAGGGCAATTAAATTAAAAAAATCCCATAAGGAACAAATTCACTTGTGATGCAGCTGCAAGTGACAGGAATGGTTCATTTTTAAGCAAATGACATTACCCTGCTGAACGACATAGGAAAACATTAATGCCTAATTATGGCTTTTGAAAACTACCTGCACAAAATGTTCAAGACTAAAATTTTCAAGTTGCAGTTCTACAATAGAATGCCCTAGAAGTAAATAAGATCTTTGCTATTTTTCTCAAGTTAATTTGTAGCCGAGGAAGATACCTCAAATATCTCTGGGTTCTTTCCTGAGAAATCCAAATGTTAACTACTGCTTCTACATAACTTCCATAAATGATGCATCAATACCTATCCTAACTCAATCTCATGATTGAAATACATTCTTTCCAACATCTCATTTGTATTTCCAGTGCTAGCCTACAGTAGCTAACTTGGTATTACACCACTGCTATTCTTAAACTAGGGATTTCTGTAAATACACCTAGAAAACTGAACTTTTACTCCATATGCAACTCAACTAAATACAAGAAACCAGGAAGTTAAGGCACATCAACACACCCTAGAATGAGAGTGTGATACTGACAATTACCCAGGTCTAATATGACCATTTCAGACATTTCATTACAACGTCAAAAAAGAACCCTTCAACTGACACAAGTCAAGACCATTTCAGCACCAAGAGAAACCCCAACACTACATTCTCAAAATTAAGTAACACTGAAATGGATCTTTCACCATTGTTGATTACAGCCAGAAACCATTTTTCCTTTGATTTCTGCTCAGAAATTTCTTCATTGAACTCACACTAGTGAGCTGCTCAACAAACTCTTCTGGGTTCTTCTTGTCTGCCATGCATAAACTGTTATTTTCTGTTCCCTCCTGAACTGCACACATGCAGTGAAAGCAAAAAATACACCCACCTGTTTAGTACAGATGTTGTCTGCATGGGCTGCTTACCAGAACCATGTAATTTGTCTTCTAGGACACAGACCATTCCATTACCTAAGCTCTTGTTGTAAAAAGTCCACAATGAATTATAGGCTTTGGTACATTTGAACTGCTACACTTCCACATTAATTTCCTTCTCTGCCTTTTATTCCATACTGTCCAGCTTAGAGATCTACTAATTTTAACTCAATAGGAAATGGTAGTAAAAGAGAAACTACTTGGCAAATATACGACTTTTACAGATTTTAAATATTAACAGAAGCAAACTGACTAAGTGTTAGTAAAAATATTCATGGAAAGGTTATTTTTCAATGCTGAAAAAGATAGCAAACATCCTGCTTTGGCTTTTTTCTCCATTCCTCCATGCACTTGTCAATGAGCAGTAGCAAATAAAATCAGTGCACTGAAATGTAAGTATAGTGAGGCCAACAGGGCCAGGGACTTGAAGCAGATATAACCCAATATCTGACCACATTTTCCCTAGGAAGTTCCATACACAAAAAACCAGCCCCATAAACACAGATGTATTCAAATCTAAGTGCATATTTACAAAACTGTTTTTTTATTTAAATAATCTCACTGATGGGATGACTACAGTTTCCTCAAACAAAAAATGGTACTAATTTGGACAAAGACAAATATTCTCAGAGATGCAAGGTAAATTGTTCACCTATGGTTTAAAGTGGCATTTAGCAGCACCTAAGTCCTTGCAGCCGGAATAGAAAGCCCTCAAAAGCATGCATGGAATATCCCATTAAAGAGGAGAACGACTTTGAGAACTAGAAGGAAGGGGCAATTTGGAAGGGTAAAAAAATTTGCATGACCTGCAAGAAGCACAGAAACACCCAACCACAACAAATACAAGATTGGCAAAATAAAAACAAAGCAAGACAGGAACATGAAATAATGAGAACTTGTGCTAAAAACAACACAAAAAAGGCAATGGGGACGGAAGAAGAATTGCCTTAGAAAGACAAATCATCACTCAAGTTCAGCCTTCTACCATGTTTTACAATTGCTGAGAATTCTTCTATACTGTAGATTATTTCCGTCTTCTCTCCAGAAGGGTGCTTATATTTTGCACTGCTGTTACCAGTTTGTTTTTTAATTCAGATAGATATAACAAGCTAATATTGACTTGCAATTACTGCAAGCAACTTTTAAAGTAATTTTCATTGTGTGTGGACAGGTGATCTATTGCATGTTACGTACGTGACACTCATCCCTGCAAGTTGTGCTTTTTTATTAATTGCACTGGACCTTCCCCAAACAAATTTTTCCCCCAAGAAGTTCTGGTTTTAAGCTTTCAGTTTGTTTCCTAAGAGGTAAGAAGAATTTCTAATAAATAATACTTACAGACTTTGTTATCTGAAAAAGCTATCTTTAGGCATAGTTACAACTTTTTTGCCTTTTCCAAGGTTTATAAAGTACTAGCAGAGAACATGCCCTAATTTGAACTTTATGAGTCATCAGTTTAGGTTCTCTTTTTTTTTTTTTTTTAATTTTGGAAGAAGCATTGCAATCAACTTACCCTCTTTGCCTTTAAATCTTTCCTGATCATATCTGTTGTAGGCAGCTGGAATAGGTTGCTTATTTCGTAAAGTGGGATCCTAAAACAGGTTAAATAAGATTTGTAAAACATACTGAAATACATTTGAGGGTCTTTGAACTTCATAAAGTATTGCTTAGAATTACTGGAGCATATAAAATCAGTTCACTTCTGTAGGAGTTTCAATGCATTTTGGAAACTTCTGATGTTTCCTTTCAACATCCCCTTACAATCTTAGGGAAACAGAGTTTACAAGCACGTTCTGAATGCAATAAGAACAACCTGAAGCAAAACTAAAATAGCAGTAACAAACTACATTAGCTAAAATCTGTACATTTAATTAAATCACTGAGTTGTTGTTATAGAATTAGCAGGGGAAAAATATCAACTGACAATTCATGATTAAGGCTTCAGCCACACAGTTTTCCTTTTCAGCCCGATTAAGCTAAAATTTTGCTAAATAAAATAAATAAAAACAAATTTTGAGGAAAAAAGGCATTCTGGGGAAAAAACGTTGAAAAACATGCCAATCTACAGGCACATTCAATACCAACTCAATCTTTTCTTGTGGATGGCTTAGTTATGTATTCACAACTATTCTCAATGGGACATTTGAATAATGCCATGCACGACTTAAGAAATTCAACACAAAGTAAATATTTAAATGTTGGAATTCATCTTGCTATTTAAATTTAGTTCTTTGTTAAATGCAGTAGCAGCAAAACCAAAACCAAGTATGATTAAACAGCTTTTAGAGCAGACTGCCATGAGTTCAAGAATATATTAGGTTTAATAGAACACAATAGTAAACACCACAATACCAAACAAATCCTGTCTAATACCTAGATAGACTTAAACAATAAAGCTTTAAGTCTGTCCTCCTGATTTATTACAGGCGAAAGAAAGCTGGTTCGAGCTGTTCCCACTCATGAGTCATGCTCCAGATTCTTAAACATTTGCTACCCTATCTGTCAGAAAAGCAGGAAAACATTTTGTTTGAAATGGCAGTGCTCTCATCTAATACATTTTTTGCAAAGAGATGCAGGATGTCACCAGTGTTTGATAGATGCAGAAGCCAGCGCTAGCAGTTTAATCTCTCAGTAACAGGAGCATATTGAAGAAATTAAACTCATCTATTCAACTCTTTAAATACCAATAAATGCAACTTAAGTGAAAGAAGAAGTGTGAAGTTATGCTTGAAAAATGTGCATTCATTGGAAGCAAACTAAAACAAATTTTGTATGTAGTGACCAGCCATTGTCTCTCCCTTTGGCTGTCACAGCCCTCGTGCTGCCCAAGTGCTGCGCTTACCGTTGGCGCTGTATTTGGTGCAGGTCTTTGCTCAGGTGCTCGGCCTTCTTCTCTGGCTTTAACTGATTGAAGAATCGCAAAAATATTCTTGGCAAAGTTCTGCAAAACATTTCAGATACCTGTGAACCTCGCTGGCCATCTGCATTTCACAGAATAACACCACAGGTAGAGCACACCATCTGGTTAACTTACGTTGCACCAAAAAGCAAAACCAGTGCACCAACTTTCTAAATAGAGGTTTTCTGATTCCTTTTGTGTGACAGGACCCAAATATTAACAGGGGTTTTAAGGCATCATTGCTATCCCCCTATTCTTTAAGGCCCAAATCTGCTCAGTCTAACCAGCTTCATTATATCACAAGGTAAACCCAACTCTTCACAAAGCACTTATCTCCTTCTCCCCTCTTGCCTACCACGCCCTTAAACTCCCTTTGGAACTCTTCATGCCAAAGCAAGAAGGACAAATGTTCACTCGAGGTTTTTAGGACAAGTTTCATCTCTGAGACCCAGGTATGAATCCATTAATGAGAGCCTTGGCCTTCTGAGAGGGTGCCTTGGGCACAGCCCATCCCTCTACCTGATCCTGCACTACAAGAAGGTTTCCTCCACCCAAACATGCTCAGCTGCTCTCAGGGAAGATTTGTTATGACCCTGGGAAGGCTCTCCCTGGTCCTTCATGGAGCAACAGAGGCAAGACAGCCAGGCAGCCACCCCTGCACTTCCAGCAAGGCTCCTGAAGAGCACAATATGCTTCAGCTGGTTGTTAATGGTTAACAGGCACGACCCCATGACATTGTGGTGCAGTTCTTTTATCTTGAATTATGACTTCACCCCAAATAACTTAAGCAGTAGAGCTTTTCATTTTAAAACAGCAGGAAGCAAGTACAGAAATCATATTCCCAAATCCTTGATTCAAGAGTGATGCAAGGTAATTCCAACACCTTCATGCAATGTTTTGTCAGATAATCAAGTCACTGAGACACGAATGAACAAAAGATAACAATCAAGGATTTTAAAACGTACTCCTCTTGGTAGGACTGCTTTATTCTAAACAAAAATGCAAATGCTAATTTAACTTTTGAAAGGTATATGCTTTTATTACCACTCAATAGGCATTTAAAGCTATAGAGTTAGGAGTACACAATGTCTGTCACTAATGTAATGGCTCATTAGTTAAAGAAACCTTTTATCAATTAAGGTAAACAGCTTTTTTTTTTTTCCCACTTTTTCATTATAATATTAAGTATTCATAAAATGCTTATACTCTTCCAGAGTACTGTATACCAATGAATGGTTAATACCACTGGCCTTAGGAAACACATGAATTCCAAAACAGAGACTTTTAGGGTGAATTTCATAGAGATCATTTAGAGAGAGTTGTAGTGCAAGTTTGTCTAAGCCTGTTCACTTGACCTCAGTGAGAATGCTGTCAATCTGCTCCAAGCAAGGCAGGAACTGGAAGGCCACCAGAAACTCCTTATAAAGGCAAAGCCATTCCCTGAGTAAAACCAGTTCTTTTAACTAAGTCTGAAAGAACTCACACAAAACTGTTTTTGAAGTTCTTTTCAGTCAGAAAAAATCTGGGAAAAAAAAACAGTTTTCAAGAGCTGTGAGCCATGCACATGGCAGTGATACCAGGATACCCAAAATCAGCTCCATTCCTCAGAAAGTGATTCTAAACTACACGCTCTTACTGGAAATTCAGAGATTTCTCCCAAACTCTTGACTGGGCAGCAAATCCATCACAATTCTTGACATTGCTCTCCTTTATCCCACACTGCCTCTAGGTAACAATGAGCTACTTCTGAAGTTCACAAGGAAGAACTCATTAACAAGAGGAGGAATTTTCAGAGAGTGATTGTCCACACAGAAGCCAAACCTCCTTCCAATCACAAGGGAGCTCCAACCAGCTTTCACTTCTGAATTTCATTAATAAAACCTACAGTTAACATAGCCTAAAGGTGAGTTCAAATTTCAAATTATGAGTTTTTCAAAGGCCTTTCAGCATCTGGGATTTTAGTACCCCTGAAATGGCACATCCTAGATCAAATTTTAAATTCTTTCAGGTAAAAAAACCCACCGAATTTTCTCCCATCTGCTGAAAACAAGTCACTAATAAGCATGGAATTAGAAAGAGGTCCTGCTGATGTCTTTTTTTTCCACAGCATGAAAAAGCAAGTCCCCCAAGGCCACAACTAATGTCTGTTTGGAAGGGGAAAAAAATCAGTAGTGTTTTAACAAGCACTCAAACTAACATCATCTTGCTGTTCACTGGCTTGGTCAGGGATGTGGGATTACATTACTGTGACAGAAAAATGATTGAGCAGGAAGTCCACTGCAGGTACCAACTGATTTGCAAAGCCCTACAGAGTTGCAAGACTTCTAAGTTTTCATTGTTCAGAGATCAGAATATGAATATCCCCCAGCTTCTGCCCTAGATTTAATAACTTAAATAAAACACAGTTAATAACATTTTCATTACCAAAAACTTCTGATATGGGGGACAGAGCAGAAAAAAAAAAAAAAAAGAAAAAACCAAACAGCAAAATATCTGTTTCTCCACATTAAGTTTTAAAAAAAGCCTGAAAATTCTTTAAAAACAATCCTTAACAAAATCACTAGTATGTAAAAGGATAATTCCATTAATTATTCTTGTTAGCCAACTACAGGGCTGACACTACCATGAAAGCTGCCAAATCTGTGATTCCATGTCTACACCTAATAATAATAATTCATCACATTGCAGAGAGGAGAGACAAAATGTTTCAGCAACTACAAACTCAGACTTTTGCTATTGTCTTAAGTCAAGCCCTATCATTACAGATTTCCTGTAAAAGGACAAGTCACACCAGATGTCAATTGGTAGCCAAACACCAGCCAGCAACAGCAGCTGTGGTGAGATAAACAGCCCAGCATCTGACAGAAAGGGAGTCACACAGGTTCTTTGGGAAACCTGCAACAGTATGTGACTTTTCAATATTTACTGGCACAGATGCTCTATTCCTTGCCAACATAGTGACTAACATACACCAAGTCAAGTTACTATCACTGGTGTTAATTTAACACCAGGCTGTTTGCAGAGGAATACCAGAGCCAGCCAGCTCAGCCTGCTGTGCTGAGGAAGGCTTAACAAAGTCTCACCACTACCTAGATTTCTTTTGTAATAAAAATACTTGCTTCTAAACATATCACAGTTTAGTCTAAAAAATTTCAACCTTCATTCTGCAATCTATCTTTAATTTCTACTACCCATAACCCTAATGCTCATTAAAAGAGACTTCTAGTCGCTACAGCAGCTTTGTCATGCTAGCAAAAATAATCTTTTTCTAATAATAAGGATTACTTGTTGGACATGCATCCCTGGAAGATCAAGAGCTCCAGAATGCTATAAACATTGTTCAAATTGTAGTAGGGCTGGAGAAGGAAGATTCGAGGCCCTACCACACACTTCCTTACACATTTGCTTGATATGCTCAGACATACTGCTAAATTCTCTGCAGCCACTAACAGACTGAAAGGCATGATGCTGTACCAGAAAGGCAATATTCCCATCACACATTTTCAGTAATTCCTATGTACTGCGTGACACAAGAAATGGAAGCAGTATTCAGATGGTCTCAGAAAAGTACAGCAGAAATTGAAAAACTGTTCATAAGAAACATGAAGCGGTGAACTGTATATTTCAAGGAAAATATTTTGCACATCTAAATTCCAAATGCATATTTAAATCTGGAGTTTAAATAAAAAAGCAAAAAAATCACTTAAGGCATCTCTCCTATGCCTCAGAATATGTATCTTCAATCTGCAAACTGTTCAGCAACATTGAAGTCAATCTTCTCCTTCTTCTGACTCAGAGACAGTGCTAAAGCACTGCATTTTATATTGTGTGCTGCTTTGCCCTCACTATCAAAGGCTGGACATACACAAGATTGATATCCAGGGACAGTCACAAGCAACAGCAACCATGCAAATATACTGGCAGAATGGTGATGTGAGCTATTGGTATTCTGTGCACTGTGCTTATTCAGATTATAAAAATTGCCATCATTTCTGACTCAGCATCTTTCCTTGCCTTACACAAGAACCCTTCAGATAACAGCCACAGCTGGAGACATGATCCTGAATTATACAGCACTGCTGAAGGAAGTCTTGCTGCTTGAATTACACACACGTGCACCTCCTCCTTATTTGCTTCCATCTGAAGCATATGTCAAATGCACAAGATGCTCAGCTGCACCAATGGATGAGTCTGCAGGGAGAGCCCGAACTGTTCTCTGTACACTTCTCACCTGTACATGCCATGTTAAGGCACACAACAAGCACGCTGACACACAGATGATTTTCAAAAGGAATATCTAAAAAAAATAGGTCTTTGCGATCATGCTTACATGACAAGAGTAGTTCAAGAAATTCACATTAAAGTATGGAAGTTACATTGCTGAACACCTGAAAGCAGAGGACGCAATGACTTTTTCAAGCATATGATTAAGGGACCTATAAAAAACTATTGATTAAATTGAACTTATTACTAACTGATGGTGGGAAAAAACTTAAAAAAAAATCAGACCTTCCCTTTCACAAAAAGTTACTCTGTCAAAAAGTTAACTGAAGTATTACTACAGTCTACTGCATTGAGCTAAAAACAGCTCAAATTCAGCCCTGCAAATTTGGGGACTATATTTTCAGTAAAAAGTTTCAGTTGTCACTTATTCCATGTTACCACTAAAGTTTTATAGCAAGGGTATTACATGAAAGACAACTGAAACATTTAATTTGAAATAGCACAAATATTAATTCAGAAGTGTGAAAGAGCAGCAACACTTTAATAGCCTGAAGATACAGCACAGCATAAAATTTACTCAAAAATCCTAATCCCCCTCATACAAAATCTTAGTTTATTTCTCCTATGAATGCAGCATATGGAAATACATTTTTTTTTTTTTTAAATAGTTATAGCAGCCGTGCTTAAGGATGGTGAAGTTACTATACAAATGACCTAAATTTCCTTTCAGGAAGCATAATGCTTTATTCTCCAGATTTTGCTGTCAAATCTGGGGTACCTGTACACACCACAAGATTTATTATTGCTCGATATAAATACAATTTTTATAATCTGGCCCATCTTGCCTTGAAGTGCTATATTCACAATGCCTCCAACTAGTGCCTAGCAGCAATAAAATTGTCTGCCCAGTTTTACTAAACAAGCTGACAGTGGGTAAAGTGGGTTTGGGAACTCAAGCCATATCGTGACACTCGTGCACAGCCATTCTAAACCCATCCACCTGTTGTGTTCGAAGGCATTAACGACGACACGAATTCCTACTAGCCTGGCACACCTTTTCTTTTTCAATTGTGCTATTAAATTCACCACTACTGAGAATTTCAGGAACACAGAACAATTCTGCCACCTAGAGCCCATACATAAAGATGCTTTTACAATCAAGTAATTTCTTTTAATATACCCAAAATTTACTCTCAGACCTTCTGAGATAAAAATATTACATTAGTCTTGCTATAAAATTGTTTCATCTGAAAATTTTTCCAGTTACAAGATCATACAAAGAATTTACTGAAACTGATTACAACTGTGGTACTCATCTCCTTACAGGTGACTTCAATAGTAAGAATGCTCAAAAGGTACCAGTACAAAATATGAGAAATGAAAGTAACTGAAAAAGCAATTTCTCATAACACTTAATTCAAAAATGGTAGTTACTGTTAAAAGGATCAAGCCTACAAAGAAAATACATTAATTTAAAAATTGAAGTCTGCAAATACTAACTGCACTTGTAATGTTTTCCAGGTGGCAACACAAAACATGACCACCACAAAGATGAGATTCATGTGGGGAAAGGTTCTGCTATTTAATGCTTATATACAGGAATAAAGAGAAAAACAGAAGAACAACACCCTGAAATAGTTCAGAGCAAGACACCATATTAGGTAAATTGGCAACTGTGGGTTACATCCAAGGTAAGTGCCACATACCAGCAAAGTGCTAATCCCTCCAGGCAGGTCAACTATAAACTGCAATCATCCTAAACAGTTCTGGACCTCTCATCACCATGCACAAAAACGTACCCAGAAGCTGGGAGTGGGACAGTGGGAAATAAAAATCAAGATTACAGAATTTAATATATAAAATTCACAGTCACAATAAATGACATTAAGTCAGATCTGAGTCTATTCCCTTACGCATTAGTGTCTTTTTTTATGGTTAACAATACACTGGACATCAAGTAACTTTTTCCAAAAAAAAAAAAAGGCGCAGAGATAACTACAGGGCTGCAGTAACTAAAGGGATAAAATCTGAAAAACTATGAAGATTTAGAAAGCAAAGTTGTTTATTTAATGAATTTGCTTGTTATACAAATAAGATTCCTATGCTTTCAAAACAAAAGTTATGGAAATGTGCTGGATAACCTAGTCTGTCTTTCACAGGAAAACAGAGAATATACAAGTACAAGGATTAAGCCAGGAAAATATTTTATTTTATTCAGGCTTGCTTCCTACTTCATTAGAAAGGAAAAAGAACAATTTTTTATATTTGAAAAAACCTGTAACTTAGAATATTGTCTTAAACTTTTTGTAAATACTAAACAAGGAGAGTTTAATTACCCGGATTGTGAGAGAATCGAATTTGTTACTCTGCAGCAGAGAAGCAACAGCAAGAAATAAACCAGACCACTGCTTCAATATTTCAACCTTGACCTAGCAAGTAACATGCACTTAAAGGAGCAATCTTACACCGACAACAAGATACAAATTAATGATGTAAAGGTTATGAAACTAGAGGGACTGAGCTTCACATAAAACTTGGTATGGGATCAGAGCTAACAGTTTTTCCATTACAAACAGGTATCTGCATAAGGAGCCCTGCTCCAATCCTTTGATTTTATGCACAGCTAACTCCATTAGAAAAATATTTACCTCCAATTTTTCCTTGCCAACTTGTATGGTTCCACATCAGTGTTTTTCCCTGGAACCTATCCAGGCAGGCAATACCGTTCAAATGCCACACAGGTCACTCTAGACTCCTAGTGCCTCCAATGTCTTCAAAAGACACGAGGCTCAAGGAGGACAGCAGAGAAAGGCTTCACAGACATTTTGAAAGCTGCGAAATGCACCAAAGCAGCAGCTGGTCCAGCCCTGTGCAGCTGCTGCTCACAGATACAGAGAGGGGTGTGTGCCCAGACACACCCACGTGAAGAGTGGGCAGCCACGGCTCTGGCTTCGCAGCTGAGGAGGTGCAGAAAGGTTACGTGCTAGGACCTTTAGCCTTCCCACACGGCTGACAGGATGGTTTATGTTGTTTCTCCGGTATGCAGGGTTAGAGTTCGCCTGAGAAAACGTAATTCTAGTACACTTGCAACTGTAAGAAAACGTGACTGAAGAGCGCTAGCCCAAACGTGAAGTTTTAGCAATAATCTGTAGCACATTCCCATGTATTGGGGGTGGCTGAGATGGAATTAATTGTCTCTTTGCAGCCCTCGCAGTGCTGCACTGTGCACTGGTAGCCAGAAGGATGTTGGTAACACCCCACTGCTTTGGCTACTGCTGAGCAGTGCTGGCACAGCACCAAGGCTGTCCCCTCCAGCATTCCCTCCTCACCAGCAGGCTGGGGGGGCAAGATCTTGGGAGGACAGAGAGCCAGGACAGCTGACCCAAACTGACCCAAGGGATACTCCTTACTGTGTGACATCTGCTCAGCAATAGAAGCTAAGAGAAACAGGGAGCTGGGGCATTTCTTATTAGGATATTTGTCTTCTGGAGCAACTCCTAGCTGTAGTCGAGCCCTACTTCCCAGGAAGTGGCTAGAGATTGCCTGCTCTGGGAAGAGAGAATAAATCTTTTGTCTTCCTTTGCCTCCACACACAGCCTGTGCTTTTATTAAACTGACTTTATCTTGACCCACACATTTTTCATCTTATTTTCTCCCAGCCATCCTGCTGAAGAGGGGAGCAGCTTGGTGGGCACCTGTCCTCCATCCAGCCAAGGTCAACCCACCACACTCTACAGAGAAAAGGATGAAGGAGGTTGGTTTTTTTTAAAAAGAACTTCTGAAGTGCTCAAAGCTCACTATTCATACGAGAACCCCAGTTCATTCCAAAAAGTTACAAATTCACAAGGCCAGTATTAGTGCATTTCCAAGATTCCAGCTTTAAGATTCCTCTATACACATAAGTAGAGCATGTTCAACCCAGCCCACCCAGTTACCATGCTGCTTATCTAAGAGATATTTCTGAGCAATCTGGGAGATTAAAAATAAATAACTAAATATAAATCAAGTACATCAGCAGTCACTGACGAAAACACACTCTCCAAATACACCTGTGAATTTTGAAACTCCTGCTTAGAAGTTTAATTTGTTCCCACAGGAAGAATTCAAGTGCTAAATACATTTACAGTAGAGATGCAATGAGGTTTTTCCTTCAGAAAAGATTGCTGTAGCCTGCTACAGGAGATTCTAAAAATCAAAGGGTTATTTAGGAAGGAAAGACAGAGGAAGGATATGAAAGGAAGGAATCAATTTCAGCACAAACACAGGTCTTTTCCTAGGTGTTCAATGGTTTGTTTTGTTACAAAACAGACAAATATTTATCTAAAAACATGTATGCAACAGAACTGAAACATTCCAAACACCTACTATGGTAAACATTCTATGTATGGATTCAAAACACTAGTTACCTGAGAAGATATCCAGTTTTTTATACAAAGGTTTTCTCAATAACAAAGTTGTAAAAGTAATACTTCGTTAGTATTTTCCCCTCATATTTGCAGTTTGGAAAGTATCAATGCTAATTCTGACGTATCTTCACTAGACAATATCTCAGTTCAAGCTGGTTTACATATATAAAAATAGGGCAAAATTAACCTGTTCTACAGGAACAAGCGCCATTGGCAATGGCACGACCTTGTTACCATGAACTCATTCATGACTAAGCAACTGAAGTTACTGTGTGCTTCAAACAAAACAGACCACCAAAAAGCACCACTGAGACACTTCGAGCAGCAAGACACCTTGTCTAAATATCAATTTACAGAAGAAACAATTTTCACCTTTTCTTCTTTAAACTTCTCTCCTTGCACTTGTACTGCTCCTCTCCCCCAGCAGATACAGCTGTATTGGGTCTGAAGGCAGCAATTCCCTCATTCTGACTTTTGTGTGTGTTTGGGAAGGTTAATGAGAACTGAGCTGAATGAGGACAAACAGATGAGATGGATTTTAAGCCTTCAACATTTGTGGCTGTTAAAATAATGGAAAAGGAAGTCAGAAGCATCTCCAGCATCATGTACTTTTACTGTTTTTGAAATCTGACTACATTTTCAGTTGGTTAGACTGCCCATGGACGCACCAAAACAGCAACATGGTGTTTGTATGCCTTCAGCCAAACCTGAACTTAAAATGCTTTAAACAACATATACTCTCAAATAGTTCTAAAATTAAGCTACTATGAGAGGAAAAAAAATCCTTAGACTAAACACATGCAAAGTGGCTCTGAAGAGTGATTACATAAAAATGCAACATTATTCATAAAATTCTAGAAGACTACACTACAGACTTGGGGAAAGCCAACAGATATTTAAAACAGACAGTGCAGGATGACTCATCCACTAGCAATTAAATCAAACACTGTATTTTCAAAAGAAGGTCAAACTGCATAGTAATCACACAGAAAACTGTGGAAAAATACCTGAACAAGAAGTTCTAAGTAAAACATAAAAATACGCAAGGAGACAAAAGCAAACTCTAGAAATCTTAAAAACATAAGAGGGCAGGTGAACTGACATGTCTAATTTTACAAACAATAGGAACCTCACAAAGGTCAGCAAAAAGACAGCCAGGGATCAATGCAACATCTGATCAAAAGAGAGTAACAGAAGGAGTCAGACAGAAAAAGACTTGAGTGATGCATTACAGAAAGCCTAAGAGTCAAATAAACTGTCGATGACAACCAGTGAATGACAGTAAATAGGTGATACCCTGTCCCAGAACACCGGAGCATTAAGGCTACATTGCCAATATGAATAGGACAGTACAGAGACTTCCTAACAAAAGAACACTAATTAGGAGAGACTGCAATTACTCAGTAGGTTGGATAAGTGTCAAGAACTTAAGTGATGTAGTGATTAATTCTTTGGCTATCATAAGTAATTGCTTCTTGGAGCAACTGGCCAAAGTAATCACAAAAGCAGAAAGAGAAAAAGCTCTGATTTAGTCCATAGTACACACTTCAGCGAGGCAGCTGCTGAAGAATATTCTACAACAGCAGTATCAATGCATTCAAATTCAACCTTCTTGTAAAATAAAAAACCCACAGCCAGGAAAAATCCATCACCACAATTTAGCAAGGGAAGCTCTCTAAGAATGAAAATGCTGTCAATAAAAGCAGCACCTGAAAACGCAGAAGAGATGCTGCAAGCACCATGAGAACTTGTCAAGATGTCAAAAAAGAACACTTCATAACTGGAGACATTAAAAATCCTGGAACAGTTCTATAAAGCATACATTAGAATCAGGAAGTGTGTCCAAAAGGAGAAACAGTAAATACTTAAGAGTATTGCATCTACAGGGAACTTGGAGGAGCATATTACTGAAGGAATAGGTACTTTCTTCAAACACATCAAAAGCAGAGGAAGCCTGCCAGAAAGCTGATAAACTCAAGGGATTTTCTTTTTACTGTGACCCGATCTTCCTAGTCTTTCCCTTTTGCATCTTAAGCTATCTCTGCATGTTAGTTAACTGCTTAGTTAACTACAGGGAAAGCTCACAGACAAGACTCTTTCTCTGTGGAAATGAGAGGTTGAGGAGGTATCTGGGACTGAAGCAACTTTTGGAAAGAAACAATATAATTGACATTTAGGAATGCTCACTTTGTTACCACTCACGCACGAGTCCCAAAGCAATACAGGCATTAAAAAAGCACACACTATATAGGATTCATATAACTGCTGAAGTCAATTTTGGTTTTAAACATTTCAGGGAGATTAAAGGGACTGCAGATAAATCCATACAAAGTAGATAGTGAAAGTTTACAATAACAAGAATTATCAGGCACATCAGCAATTCAAGTACCATACAGAAGAGGCAAAACAGCATTTGCAGGGGACTATCATGCTTTCCTGATCAAAATTCTTTAAATGAACAAGCAAGCAGGGAAAGAATGATCTGCCTGAGACAACATATCTGAGTTTCTTAACAATTTTTGAGAAGGTCTTCACAAAGGTTCTTGACATATTAAAAAAAAAAAAAAAGGAAAAAAAGACCCCAAACACGCACCAAAAACCCCTCCCAACCAAACTACAAAGAAACAAAAAACCCTGAGCTGTTCTGGGATAAATCACAGCCCTCAGTAACACGTGATATTTCCCCATCTACTTACTCTCACTGTTACTTGTTCGAAAATATAAACATTAACATTCGATGATTTCTGTCCAAGCTATCAAGACAGTTCCTGCAATCCTGCACAAACCGAAATAAAAGATCTGCTGTTATGCCTATCATATTCTCCAGGCTGGACAAAGTAACTGCATGCTAGAGTCCAAGAACAAACTTCAACTCTTGTTTCTTGTCTTTCTCCCCACATTTTGCTTAAAATCACTACCTCACCTCACTACTATTACAGGGATACTTGAAAAAAGCCTCCATCTCTTTCTCTAGTGTCTTTGCAAGTTTCATTTGGAGAACACGTTGAGATAGGAATGTCGTGAATGATTCACAAAAGGAGGAAGAGCTACCCAGATTCCTTCAGCACAAACCTTTCCAATGACTAAAACATCAAGTGGCAAGGTTACTACAAATCTCACCAAGTCGAAGCAGCAACACTATGTAGTTGCTTTGTGTAGCACACAGGTAGGTGCCATAGACCTAGTAAATACCCCCTAATTCAGGAATGAAATTATTGTACCACTAATGCTATGGGATGACACAGTGAAATTGAGACCTATGTAAAATGCTATTAAAAATAAGACAAATGAAAACTGACACCTCATTTACTTCCAGACGTTATTTTCCTGTGACAGTACTTGAAAGAAGTAGCAAAAGCAAAGGATTCAATTTGACAAAAACCTTGTGAAAACGGACATTTGCTATCTTTTAGAAATTGACTTACTGCTTCCTGGAGAAATTTAGTGCCAAGTATCTCTGCAATAAAGAAAGCCTAACTGTCCAAAAAGAGAAAGCTGTGAGCTGTGCTTGCAACTATGATCTGGATGGCACATAACTAAGTGCAGCCAAAGCCATGGATTAAAGTAGCATGAAGGGACAAAAATATGGACAAAAGCCTCTTCATGGTAACACTTTGTGGTTTTGTTCATTTTAGCATCTTCCCTCCTTATTTCTTTGGTGTTTTCCACCAAAGCTCAGCAGCTTTTGGACTTCCAGTGTACACGTGTTGCTACTTCTATTAATTACTCCCCACTTTTGCCCATTTCAAACCCACGGGACTTTCACAGAGCCCTCCCAACTGTAGGGCTCAAGCCAGCTTTATTTAAGGGGAATTAAGAGACTACTTGGTATCTTTCAAATGGAGGAAGCAAGTATTTTGAGATATAACTTAGGCTTACTGCAAAGTGGTAAGAACAAACTTTTCTGTCACTGTGCCAACAGCCCTCCAAGCCCACCTTTACATGGAACACTGAGCATAATCTCCCCCAGTCATCTATGATTAACAAGTTAAGAGACAGAAGATCAAAAATGCAGTTTGTCACTGGGATCATAAGACCAGCTCGGTATCCAGAGCATTACCTTGCCTGTGCTTTGTAAGATTGTAGTTCTTGTCCTCCATACTCTCTCCCTGCTGACAATATCTCTGGTTACATCCACTTCAGCATCAACAAAACTTCTCTGTTTAAGAGCAGTTATGTCATCATCCAGATCAGTTTTGATAGTGGATCTTTTCTTTGCCATGATTTTTGCTTTGATAGCAGCAATTTTTTCCACTGACATGGCTTCAGACAAGGACCTAAATGAGCAACAATAACAGCAGAGACTGAATAATTGCACAAATAATTCTTCTGAAAGAATTTGTGAATGAGCAACTTCATCCTCCCTAAAGTTTATGGCCATGCTATAAACCACAAAATAGTCACCATATATATACTGAAAAATTATTTGTGCTTGGCATTGCTGTTTAGGGCAAGAGAATCAAACTCCTGACAAAAGACTCCGTCTCGTATTAGCACAAAACCCATCCAAAAATCACAACTGTAACGAAAAAAAGTAAAGAACACCAAACTAAAGCACTAGGACTAACACTTCCATTTATAACAACATCTGAATTTCAGCTCTGTTATTTTTAGTGGATTACAATTTTTGGTACAGTCAACCAACCCCTGGCTGCTCTGAGGTTTTCAAAGCATTAATCTAAATTTTGGCTGAGGTGCCGTTGCGTGGACTTGGTCACTTGGAAAATGCATTAACTTCTCAGAGCGTGGAGGCCAACAAACAACAGATGGCAGTAACTTTGTCACATTAATCTGTTTGAGAGAGCTCAGTTGAGTCCAAGAGTGCAACATCTTTATCTGTTTGCTTTTAACTGTAAAAACAGAATTTCGTTGCCAAAGAGCCCTGTTGTTTTGCAAGTGAGCTGAAGAAAAAAAAAAGATTGAATTGCACAATACTAACTGTCCATACCCAACTCAATTTTATGTTGAGGGGTTTTTTTGAGAATACACTGAAAAAATTAATGTAAGTACTGGTTGTGAAGTATTCACCTTTACAACTAAAGGGAAAGAGAACTTCTTTGTGTTGCTGCTGAACAAAGTAACAACAGAGTGAACCATGGAGTTCAAACTCACTGCGTGTAACTGTTGTTCGCACTTTTTTTAAAGGGTCAGCGTTTAACACTCAGCATTTCAAAAAATCAGTAAATAGAGAATATTAAGTCATTACAAATGATTCTCAGTAATCCTCACTGTAGCATTGCCTCACAACTCCAAAACAAAGTTGTGATACACTCAAGCTAGCATCCAAATTATTAGCTTATACAAAAAAAAATGTGTACTTGGATTTTTTTGATCCTTATACTTTCTGATCTTAAGCCAGTTATGACAATGAGGTTCTTTTTTTTCCTAGTTTCAAGTACATCTATACAAGAGACAGAGAGGAAAAAGTAACTCAAACTACACATTTTTCATGTGGTTAGGTATAATTATGGATTCTACAAGTGACTCAAATGTGTTCTATCCTAAACGTTTGAAGGTCTGACTCCTCACATGTTACTAATGAGAGTACTTAAGAGAGGAAAACTTCCACTGAAGCTGATGGATAGCAGTAAAACTGGCTGCCTTGAACAGCACGAGAATTGTTATCTGTCCTATAATTAAGCATTATCCATGAGAAAAAGTAACCCTCTACCTGATCTGCTCCGTTTGCACGATACCCTCTTTATGTCCTTCCAGCCGAGCCGCCAAGCGCTCCTTGTCGAGGCGCACACACTCTTCATCCTGCAAGGAACAGCAATGTTTAACTGCAATGTTGCAAATTTTTTGCATGCTCTTCTAAAATATAAATACAACTAGAATTAAAGCTATTCAGAAGTATTTTCTTGACATTTGCAAGGATAATCTTTATTTCCAATTATTTTTGATCTGTGCACTAGCATGAACTGTAGAGCTATTGGAAATCCCCTCTCTAGAACCACAAAATATAAATAAGATAATGAAATGAAACTACCCTTCCCTTGTAAAGGGCCTTGCTCAAACAACAACTGAGAACAGTAGAATAATCACTCAGAGAATTTAAAGCTGACAAACAATGCTCATATTCAGGTAAGACAATACAAATACACACACACACATATTTAAGGCAAATTTATCAGACATTCAAGTTTGCCCAGACATTTAATCAGTGACATTTTTGAAGAAAAGAACTGCTCAGAATTGTACCTTGATGCATAATTTTTATAAATGGCATTCTTAGTAAATACAAAAAACTAGTCAAGATTAAGGAAGCCTCTAAGTTACTCAAGCCAGGTTTGAGACAGACATATAATTTGAGATACCAGCAGAGATATAATTTCATTCCATCTTTTCAGCTTTTTAATGTCAGTACCACTTGCGTTCAATCTGTCTCATTTCCCCACAAAACTAAAAATCAGCATCAAGCCTGTCCTATAGCTAAAAGGCTGTTTGGAAAGGCTGAGGCACAGCACAAAACATCAGGAGAGCCCTGGAATCTTCACACTGGGATGATCTCCCATTAACTTAAAACAGATTTCACAGACTCTGAACTGCCAGAGCAGCAAGGAAACAAACAAACAGAAGAAGGCCACAAGCTCGTTACACTTACATGCAGAATTCCTGATTATCCATATTATGGTGGTGAATAGAGTTTCAAAACATATTGACATCACAACCACACAGGGTAATGCAGAATAAAATCTATAGATGACCAATAGGTCATCTCACACAATCATCTGCTTATGTGTCGTTAAGAAAGCAAGAAGTTTTTATGATACCTATGCAGTTTTAACTAAGCGTAAACAATGTTCAAATCCAATTCTTGAATAATGGGAATTTATGTATTTTGATAACTCTTCTTGTAAGAGGAATCCTAAGGCCTCAGTACTCTGAAAACATATACAGCCAAATTTGTAAGTCAGAGGACACAACTGGATAACATACTTTTAAAACAAATTATCAAGCAAAACGAACTCAGTTTTTAAAACTGGCCAGAGTTCAGTAATACAATGTGTGCAATAATTAGACACATTGCTTCTATTAAAGAGGCACTTGTGAAAATACACTGTTTAATTAATTACCTAAGACACAGCTTCATAAAATAGTCATCACAGGGACAGTTTCATATACCATTATGAAAGGGACCAAAATAAAAGATAAACCAAAAAAGTCACCATTGATAGAGGTGACTGGCATTGAAGTCATTTGCCAAATATGAGATGGCATTATAACTGTAGTAAGTCATTACACAGCACTTTTATTCCAATCCCATCATAGCAAACAGGTCTTAAGAGATACATGGTCAAGCTTTGCCCTTTCAAACTACAACATACATCCAGCAACCAAAATTCCACATTTCAATAAGGGACTTTAATTCTAACTCCTTCCAGTTCACAGTCACACTAACAGAAGCCCTCTGAGCACCCAGAGGACAGGTAACCCAGACGGATTTCTTCAAAAACAAATAAACACTGTAATTTACCACCAGCCCCTCCCAGTTTGTATTGATGACAGTTACTGTCATTACCTCTATTCTTGGTTTCTTTGCTTCTGCTAATATTTCATCTGCTGCTCTTTTAACTGCAAGAAAAAGAGGGCATTAAAAATTCGAGATTTAGTAGACTTTTATAAAATAAACAAAGTTATTTTTTAGTTAAATGGTACCTTGAGTGGACCGCTGAAGACCAATTTCAAGTGGAGCACTTCTGTCTATGCTTGATGAGGTTGCTGTAATCAAACAGAACATTTAGTTTAAATACAAAATATTAGCCATAATGTTTGAGTAGAAAAGAATGAATGACAAAAGAAGGAAGGACAAGAGAAGCTGCAGCAATGGAAATTCTAACTAGGTGGTCCAACACTGGGACCAGTGTAGATATTCAGAATCTGACTGAATATAAAGTTACATCAAGTTGCTCAGGGTCATTTGGCCCTTCTTTGAAAAGGGGATTGAACCAGGTGACCTCTTGTGGTCCCTTCCAACATAAAACAGTCAGTGATTCAATGATCTCTATATACCACAAAAGAAAAGAGAGTCACAATGATAATTAGAACCTGGAATCAAGATCTACCAGTTGGTCTAGTTTTTCAAATAAATACAACCTGTTGGTCCCTTTGAAATATACATAAAAATGTTTTTACTGCCCATATTACAGAAATAATCTCATATTCCAAGACACTTAAAATTTTAAGACCACCAACAAAATAGAGCAATTTCCAAAGATAAGTGATATTTATCTTTTTCTCAGAGAAACCTCTTTTGTCTGCCCATTGTTAACAAAAAAAGATGATGAAATACTAAGTAAATCTTCCAGACTGACAAAGCAGTGATTTGATATATTTTACTGAAGATTTTATCCAACGTTTCTTGCAATCAAGATCAATGGACTACTGAAAGCTTCCCACAGTCTAGAGAAGGAAAAAAACATACATCCTGAGCATCCTAACACGTAACTATTGACAAAAAGATGGTAATAATAAAGCAGCTCACTTCTAAACATGCATATAGGAATGCAGCACCTATCTAAACATCATAAAAACAATTCATTTCAGAACTCAATTTTCAGAAATTAAAAAATACAAGAAGCAGTAACTTTGTTTGAACATATTCAGTTAAGATGCAGACTGGCCGTTGTTACCCACTCTTCCCATCATCTGTGCCATGAATATGAAGCAATAAAGTGCACTATGTGTCCAAGGCAAAATAACACATCACTCACATGTTTCCCCATTTAGGTATGCAAGCAAGTCTTTCCTATCAGGTCTTCTTACCACAGGAATGTTTTCAGTCTGAAAAGACAGAAGACATGGCATTAAACTGTTTTTCCCTCACAAAGTCTTGCTGAAGGTTTTTCTCTTTTATTCAAAATTACTCATTCACACAAAGACAGGAACACATGTCCTGCCACCCAAGAAAGTTTAACTATCAAGCTTAAAAATGCAACTACATCCTAGAGGATGTTCATCTACTCAAAATGAAACGTGCTGTCTGCTATAAAACCAAAAGAGAGGACAGCCTTTTTCCTTCTTCACTTCAAACTTGCAAATTAGATTAAGAAGTCGCTTTTAACACACAATTCTCTGCCAGGAGTCTATGCTAATACACAGAAATTAAGTATCTCCATTCTGTTGTTCCAAGTATGTACAACATGCAGCACTGCTGTGTCAGGTAACCACACAGCACAGGGGAAGATGAACAGTGGGCTCATAGAAAACAGTCAAATGGAAATCAAAAGGACTTTTTCCTTTGAGAATTCCTCTATCTTTATTTGTAGAGCTTATACAGTAATTTCTTTAATTAGACTGCATATTTCCAAGCCCACTCCAGAGCTATTCTGCTGTATTTTTCCACATCTTGTTGATCCTTGCCCCCTCAGGTACTCTGCTGAGTATCAAGAAAAAAAGCTTGATTACTGTTAATATTTGAGTGACTGACAGACTCTTGCTGTAAATGGAACCTGGTGGCTTAAAGGAAAAATCTCTTAGGAAGTGAACTATCAAGAAAAATACTCCACCTTGACAGGGACTGTCATGTGATCCTAATGCAATCTTTTTTAAACTCTCACATGCACTTGCGCACCTTGTTGAGTATCTTTTTCTCCTTGCCCAGACAAATTCATACCCCTCAGTTCTACTACCATTCCCCAAAAACAACTGCACACATACTACTTCTCCCAAGACAAAAATCAAGTTTCCTATGGCGCACTTACCGCAGCACGACGGACATACACAGGATGGGAAAGGTGCACATTGTTGAGCAGGAACAAGATAGAATCCAAAGTGTAGTACTCCCTGGGCTGGCCCTCTTTCCCTGTCCTGTAAAATAGTGGAACAAAAGTAATAGCATTTAAACTCTCCATCTCTGTTTCAAGCACACCCTTTTTTCTTTCCAGATAAGAGTTCAAAGAGCAAGCAGTAATATTATTATCAAGCTACTGCCAAACTAGCCAACTATCAATTGCATTTAAAAATACAGGTGAAGGATATGTGTTCTTGCAGCCTCTTTACTGAATAAGTTATATAACCTGTCCAAAATCAGCCAAACTAAGAGCTGGATGGGTTGTAAAATAAACAAGCAAGACTTGGGAAACCATAAGTACACATTCACATCTCACACATGATTATCCTGATTATGAAAGGAACTGTCTACCTTATTTGGGACAGCCAGAAAAACATAACTGAACTACAAGTGAAAAAAAAAATATTACATGCTCTTCAGGTATAACATGACAGGATTTTCACCCCTAGAGAAAATACAGTGAAAAACTCAGAATATATAAATTCCGTGTAGTCTAGGGAGCAAAGAGTTCAAAATGGTGCCAAAAGGTCAAAATAAGGAATGACTAAAAACTAATTGCACACAAAACTAGCAAAACCACAACAGATTACAAAGTCACAATGAGCTCCCATCCTGAAGTCAAACCACATCAGAGCAATACGACAGCATCAAGGTCAATCTCAGCTTTCAAACAGCTTATTTCAAAGAGAGACCTTTTAAGTCAAAAAAGGAACAACTAGCAAAAAACCTTCTCCCACTAAACAATAAAACTCCTAATTTCAGCTTGGCTGAATGTATGTTGAACATAACTGCCCCCTCACACACGCTCACCCATTATGCTGTTACTCAAGGATTTTGTAGAGGAAGCAATGCCTGTTCAAGTTTCAAAACAAAACCTATTCCCTAAATACTCTAACTGCTACGAGAAGCAGACCTAGCAGGCAGTTTCACCAGGAAAGCAGCAAGAGCAGCAATTCCACTGCCCACTTGGGACTTGTCACACCACAGCTCCTCCACACTGCCCAGTCCCCATCTCCAACCAGTTAGCTCACTCTAAAAGCTGAGGAAGGCAAGCCACCAGAAAAACAGGCCAAAACTCTAAAACTTAAGACTTGTACAGAATTTTCATCAAACAAGCAATTTTAGGAAGAAACCCTTCCATTAAACCCCTAAGAAGGAATTTTCCCTCTAACTACAGCAGCTTTACTCATTGCTCACCATCAGCATCAAAACAGAACACGTACCACAGAAGTGCCAACCCCTCTGGGGGAAGGGAGAGGACATAAGAAACAGCCACAACTTTATCAAACCTACACAAACCAACAGAAGTTTAAGTCTGTTTTCTCAGTACTGCAGATTTAATGCCACAACTGCTTTGCTTGCAATTACTTTTCTGAAATTAGCATGATGGAGAGTGTCCAATAACCTGTTCAGAACTCATTACTAGCAGCGAGATTCAAAACATCCCCTTCCTAATGATGCCTGAGAAAACCAATAAAAGAATAACATACAGAAAAAAAGGGATTCAAAATACCAGTAGAACTGTAAAACAAAGGCTCTTACTACCAGTTTCTTCCTTGCAAAAACTTGGCCTGCATGAGGTGGGGGGCGCGAGTAGGTTTTGTTGCTGTAGAGGAAAGGGAAGAGACAAAGTATCTTTCCACTGCTAAGAAACCAAAACTTGGCCGCGCAACCAGCGCCGACAGAACTGGATTCCTCGGCAAGAAATCGTTTGAGTAAGCAGAGAAACAGTATCAATCTCTGATAAGGTGGTATCTAAACATATTCCAAGCATTGGCAGAAACAAAAGCTTCCTCCACACAGGCCTGGCTCCGAAGTGAAGCCATGGCATCACGTGATACAGTTGTCACTTCATTTTAAAGCAAACACTAGACATTATCCTAGGCTGGAATAATAACACGTTCTTTCTCTGAAGCGTGCCATATGCACTGAGCATTATATAAAAGTCCAGCTCTGTATCTATTCAAGTTGTAACGATATTTAGTAATAAACGGTGTAATTTAAAAACAAGCAAACAAATACTGAATGCTTTATTATCTATTAATTTGAAAATATAGTATTACAAAGCCACGGGCATTGCCAAAGCTCAGCAGGGCACAGCTGGTACTTCATCACTTCAGCCACACACACAAGAAATCCCCAGGCTCATTATGGCTCTAAGAGGATGTTTTAATAGGGGGACAAGACATTGCACCTTAAAGGGAAATTATCAGAGGGACGAGCAGTTGCATGCAAGAAGAAAAATCTAAGTCTAAACTGACAATTCAGCATCAGTGTGTGCTCCTGCTCAATAAACAGAGAACTAAAACCAAGTAGATCTGAGGGTAGCTTACCTCATTCAACTTATAAACACCCAAAGCAGAAATAGAAATTAATTATTACCCATATTTAGTTATGGCATCAATTAGTTAAGAAAAAAAACAGCATATTAAGAGGCAAACTTCAACAAGCACAGTAATAACCATTAAAGCAAAAAATATGAGTTGCACCTCTTACAAAATAAAACTCCAGCTTAAAAATGAAGAAAAAGAGAGGAATTTTCACCTGTTTGTTTTCAACACCAGAAATTTATTTCCTGATTATCCATTCACCTTCAAACTGCAGGTGCCAGGAATTTATACATTTTTAACTGCCTTATTTCATCTTTCCTGTTTCAAAGCCCAAATTTTTACAGAGGTACTAAGGGCCTGTGTCTCGTTGACAAAAGCAAGCAGAAATCTTTAAAAACACAAGACTAGGCAGGTCAAGTATCACACAAATGACAATACCAAGGGCCAGGTGCTCACTGTTTAAACTCCTCAGCTGCACATACAAGCCCCTGGGCTGGGCAAACAAAGCAATAAGTTTCTCTGTTAGATTGACTCCTTCCTTTGGTTCTGAAACAGATTCTGTAATCACTCTTTAGGGGCTATAGATCAAAACACACAAAACCGTTCATCTCAGACCATCTAGCCTTCTTCACATGCCAGCAGGGGTATTCATATAATTAGTATCTGGAAAGTAATCTGGAGTAAAGTTTCTTTTTGCCACCCTCCTCCCCGTTTTTGTTTTTTTTTTTTTTTTCCCTTCAGGTTACTTCTCACTTGGCTTAGTTCCCCAGAGCAATTCCATTTGGCTGACACTTGTGCCAGCAGAGAGAGAAAGCAGCACAGGGCAGCACTGCTGACTTCTGCCAGCTGAGCTGCTCGAGGAGTCAGGGCTAAATGTCTCGTGGGACTACTTCTAATTCTAGCAGGGACAAATGCCACTGCTGCTGCTTGGACTGGCATTACTCTCTGCAGGCTGGAGATGCAGTTACAGCAACCATGCTGGGAACACCTAAAGCAGAAATCAAGGCTTGTTTGATGAAAGACTAAGCCACCAATAACTGCTCAGTGCAAGCATACTTAGAATCCTGTCAAGTGACCTGCATATAAAAGGTTTTGAAACTTCAAAGTTTTTGAAAATGTTCCTCATAAGTTTGGCAATTACATAAATTAACAGCTCCTGAACTGTGTTGTCAAAGCCACTGAGTATGGCTTGCAGAACTGGTCTCAGTTTTACAGTGTCTTCAATTTAAAGATGAGACATGCAAAGTGCCACAGTGGTTCACAAGAAATGTCAACTAACAGCAGTGTGATCCTATCACAAGTTCAGAAGCCACTGGTCTAAACTCAGATTTACTAACTTACCTCAAACAAACCAACCAACAAAAACCCTCCAAATTCTACCACATATCCACCACAGGAGGTGAGTCCACAGCCAGCTATGACGAGGTCACTGCTGCTCTTCTGCTCAGAGTATCATCTGATCACCCACAGTTCCTTCTTGACCACAAAGATAAAGCTGCCTGACTGTACATAACAAAGTTTTCCTCTCCAGCTGCTGTCTTTTTGGCTTTTGGTAACAATTTCTGGGTCTAATTCAAGCTCTCCTTGGGAAAAGCAACTTGTAGCAAGGACACCACCATGACTGTCTATACATTGCTCAGCAGAAGTTTAATTAAGACTTTTAACTGCTTATCTAATTTTTTTTTTCTCTTCAGTTTAGATATCAGTATCCCCCATGCAGCCAGAAAGCACAAATAACTCCAAAATTAGTTTCTGAAAGCTTGAAACAGGTAATGAAATAGCACGTTTCTAGTTATAAATAGAGTGCAAAGTAAAATCAGCTGCAAAAAGCCTGTTGACGAGTTAAGATAAACAAACAGGTTTATATACTCTCTCAAACTAGAAGTCAGGATACTAATATCCATATCATAATTAAGAAAACAAAACAAAAAATAATTCCTGGCCAGACAGAACAACAAGTTCAGGGTTTTTCTGAGAAATTTGCAGGTTCTTCTCCTTTTCCGCAAAGCTTCGCAGGATAACGTACCCTCTTTAATCAGCACCTGAAACACTTGCTACCTAACCTTTAAAAATAAGCATTTTCTGTCTCTTAGGTTTGAAAGAGATTCATTAGAATCCATCTAGTGAGGACATTAAAAGTAACCAGCTACTAAACTCTGAGGAAAAGCAAACGAAGAACTCCCTTACACCGTGAGCAACCCACACCGTACCAGACAACTCAACAAGTACAAACCCTCATTTTCCGGAAGCTTTCTAAAAATTAGCATTTTACCTAATACAATTACTCAACTCACGCACAAACCATCTCCACTGTTTATGACGATAAGACCAACTAGGAAAAGCGTGCGGCGGGTCCTGCCCAGGAAGAGGCCCCAGGTGGGGCAGAGCACCTGAGAAGGGGCCTGCCTGGACCTCGCTGGTTTCGTGCTGGGGTCCCAGAGCCGCGGGACAGGAGCAGCCCAGCCCAACGGGGCAGTGCAATCACGGAACACGCTGAGCTGGAAGGGACCCACCAGGGTCACCGCGTCCAACTCCTGTCCCTGCGCAGGACACCGCGACCCCCGCGCCGTGTGCCGGACAGCGCTGCCCAAGCACCCGTGTGGCCACACGGCGCCCAGAAAGGCTCGGGAGGAGATGCCTGCTGCCACCTCATCGCATGAGTCTGCAGGACGCGGCCGCGGCGGGCGGCACGGACAGAGCCGAGGGCCGGCGCGGCCGGGGCAGGGGCCGGGACCCTTCGCGGGGGTCGCGGCGAGCCCCCCGTGCCCGGCGGGGCTGCCGGGGGAGGCTTCACCCCCTAGGCACCCGGGCACGGCGGCGGGGCCCCGCGGGACGCGGCCCCAGCGCGGCCGCCCCAGCCGCCTCTCCCCCGGCGCGGGGGGCTCCGAGCGCGGCGGGACCGCCGGCCCCGCTCCCAACTTCGGGGCAACTTCCTCCTCCTCCCCCGCGCCCCCGCCCGCCGGCCCGCCCGCCGCGCCCCGGCCGCGCCGCTCACCCCCAGATGACATAGTTGGTCTTGACGTTCTTGGGCCAGGAGAACTCCCCGAAGATCACCTCGTCGCCCTTGACCACGATCTCCTTCTTCTGCGTGTTGTACTGCCGCAGCACGCTCAGCACGTCCGCCATCTTCGCCCGCCCGCCGCCGCTCCGGCCCCGCCGCCGCCCGCCGCAGGACCCCGCCGCCGCGCCCGGGGCTGCCCGGCGAGAACGCCTGAGCCGCCGCCGCGCCGCCTATAGGGGGCGACGCCGGACGCGTTGCCATGGGAACTGAGTGACCACGCCCCCTGAGGACGGTGGGCGGGGCCGCGTCCGTTGCCGTCACGCCCTCTCCAGCCACGCCCCCCCGCCCTCATGGCGGGCACGGCCCCCCCTTCCCCGGAGCCTCAAAGTGTTTGCGGTGAAACAGCTCTGTTTGCTGTGGAAACTGCCTCAGTCTGCCCGTGCTGCTCCCCTTCCCCCGGAGCGCTGTGAGACGCACCAGAGCCCCCGGGTGTCAGCCCCCCGGAGCGCTGGGGGCGGGGGGGGTTGGTGCCGAGAGGGTTTTGGAGGGTGCTGGGAGGGGTTTGGGGGTGCTGAAGTTGTTCCGGCGTGGATTTGGAGGTGCTGATAGGTCCTGGGAAGGACTTGGGGGCGCTAAAGAACACTAAAAGGGTTTTCAGGAATGCTGAGGAGGTTTGGGGGTGGTTGGAGGTGCTGGTGTGGTTCGTGGTGCACTAGGAAGGGGTTAATAGGGCTAAAGGGGTTTTAGAGAGCACACAGAGGGATTTGGGGGTGCCAGTAGGGGTTTAGGGCGTGCTGGTAGGGATTTGGGGGTGACTCCTGGGGATGGTCCTGTGCAGGGCCAGGAGCTGGACTCGATGAGCCTTGTGGGTCTCTTCCAACTCAGGATATTCTGTGACTCTGGTTCTTTCAAGCTGTGTGTCCATATGGCCCTACAGGCTGGAAAGAGGCTCCTTTATCCATCACAAAAATGCCATTTAATCCTGCTACAAACAAACCATGAAAGCACCATAGCCAAGAAAAAAAAGAAGGTAATTAAGAAAATATTTGTTGCCTCTACATCTGAAGGAGGACAAACAGCAATGCCACAGAGCACATCCTGTGTTACCTTGTGGTGTTTGGGATCTCAGAGCTCCCATCACACTGTTTGCCCCCATCACACTTCACTCACCAGAGCAGCCACACAGCTACAGATGGCACAAGCTCCCTTCCTGCTCCAGGTTAATCCCTTCTGCTCAGGCACACCAAAACTGGGAGTGTGGCACTTCCCAGCAGAACCCAAGAGACTGGTACCCCCCTGGGGAGTACAGATTCCATGGTTTGAGGCCTGGAAGAAAGCTCTCATCATGGCTTATTCTAACTTTTGATGCTCAGAATTTTCTTAACACTTTCCAGCACTGGCAGAAAGCATCATCCCATCTTAGATCTGCAAAAGGCAAAACTGGGTCATTTTTCTTCCTGTAAGTAACATGTGCCGAGACAGACAAAAGAGACTAAAAGTCAACAGCCTGTAGAATTCCCTGTTCAAGATGTCAGAAGCACTCAGCATATGGAGTACCATGGGTGTATTTATAACATTTCACATATGGTATTCAAATAGTCTAACACACAATATACTACACTAACTAGTAACATGGTGAATTACACCCATCACTGCCAATGTTTATTTGTCAATGGATATAGAGTTATATTTATGTACTTAGAAGACAAAATGAGTAAGCAGAATATAATTTCTTGGACTGCATTTGGAGTGATTATTGGAGCTATGGCTCATCAAAATTGGTGTGGAACTTGAAATGCTTCCAGCAGGCCAAATCCTCTTTGCATGCCTCATCCACAAACCTGCATCACATAACCAGTACTACCTCGTAAGAAACACAGCCCATACATCTGCTACACTACAGATAACACTTTCTTCAGCAAGATACAAAGTCTCTGTGATACACTGACAGGAAAAAGCCACTCTTCAGTTCTGCTGCGCAGGGTGCAGGGAATGGTGTGGTGCTGAATCAGCTGCAAAGAGATTTCTTTTCGGATTTCAAGAAGATGTTGCAGTTTTGGTTTCCTTTCTCATTTAAGGCTGCCTTCACTTGTGGAGAACACTGACAAACGAAGTTTGTTGAGAAGCAGTGTGTGCACTGGCAGGAGTTCAGCAGGGACATGCTGTCTGCACCCTGAGGAGCAGGAGCACTGAGGGAGGCAGGGAACAAAGGATGGAGCAGCACGGAGGTGAGGTGGTCATGCCCTGCTGAAATCAATGCAGGTACAGAACCGAGGACAGAGCAGGGAGGTGGCATGGTCATGCTCTGTCAGGAACAATGCAGGTAATGGGAACTAAGCCAAAGGAATGACCCAAACTGTGACCAAACCTCGCTTCAATAGCCCCCACGTGCTTATGACTGAAGTCAAACTCCACTTTAACAGAAAATGACATCAACTGTAACTTCACCTTTTCCCCTCCCTCGAAGAAAACCATATAAATACACCTTAGGGTCAGAGAAGACTCCACCTGTGTGTCCTGGCACTGTCAGCAGACTATCCTGACCTCCTGCCCCAGGGATGCCTATCGGGTAAGACTTGAACACTCGGCTGTACTGAGTGCTTCCTCAGGAAATTTGGGAACCAGCCTGTGCTTGGGATCATGCTCATAGCACTGTATCAGCACCTTCCAACTGAATGTTATTCATATTTTAGGGGTTCACACATGCTCCTGCAGACAGTGTGTTTATTGCCAGCATAGAATCATAGAATGGTTTGGGATGGAAGGAACCCTAAAGATCATCCCCTACAGTGCCACACTGGCTCTGCATTTCCACTGCTTAGTGCCAAAGTGGCCACTGCTCAGGGTGTATACCCAGCTGACCCCACTCCTCGTGGAATCTGAGGAGCAGCTGGAATGCAACAGGCATGGTTTTCTGCCAAATTCAATGCAACAGATAAATTGGTTTTAATGTGACACCATTATAAGTTTTAAATGGGAGTTTGCTTCAGGGATCACAGTGAAATTATTAACCATCATTTATATCACTAAATCAGGACTTGATAAGAGACATCAAAGAAACTATTTTCACATGGCATTAAATACCTGAGAATTTATCAGCTTTATCACAGGAGATTAGGCTTGAAAATTATTACCTGAAAGGAGAAAGCATGTTGCCCTTTAGTAAAATGAAAGTCTGTCACATGGGTACAAGGTCTCAGCTGCTTCTTCTGACTGGTTTAACAGCTGTGGTCTAACAGGTTATAATGATGTTTTATAGGAAAGCAAATTAAGTTCTAAACCAAGTTTGACAATTCTACATCACAGGTAAGTTCATTGAGGCTAATCAACATCATGACATATAATACAGAAGGAGCAAGATATATCGTGTATGTATACACAGGAAAGAAACACGAATAAACACAGAAAACAGAAACGCAGACAAAGAGGATTTAAAATTAGTTTTACATTTGACAAAGAGCAGGCACGGCCGGTACCCGCACCTGGGAGCCGGCTGGGCAGGAGACCACGCGAGTCCTCCGCACCGGGAGCGGCTCCGGGACATCCAGACCACCCCATCCCTCTCCTGACCCCATCCCAGGACATCCACCCCACCCCAACCCTCTCCTGACCCCCATCCCGGGACATCCACCCCATCCCATCCCTCTCCTGACCCCATCCCAGGACATCCACCCCACCCCATCCCTCTCCTGTCCCCCATCCCGGGACATCCACCCCACCCCATCCCTCTCCTGACCCTCTCCCGCTGCCGCTCCCGCCGCTCAGGCACTGTGCCGGGCAGCCCTGAGGGGCGGTGCTTGCCCGCAGTCCTCACGGCGGTCCGACCGCACTCGCAAGGCCCCCGCACCGCCCCTTCCTTCCGGCGGCCATGGCCCTGCAGGGGGCGCTGCGGAGCGGGGGCGGTGAGTGCCGGGGGAGGGACGGGGAGTGGGAGTGGGAGTGGGACAGGGACAGGGGGTGGGACAGGGATTGGGACAGGGACGGGGGGTGAGACAGGGACAGAGAGTGGGAGAGGGATCGGAACCGGAACCGGGACCGGGACCGGAATTGGGATCGGTAGAGAGATTGAGATCGGGGTGGGATTGGGAGGGGGATCGGGACGGGGATTGGGATCGGTAGACAGACAGGGATTGGGAAGGGGCTGGGATGGGGACATGGATTCGCATCGGGATGGGGATGGGGAAGGGGATCACCAGGACCGGGATCAGGGTCTGGAGCGAGAGCGGGACGGCGCTCGGGCCTGGGTTTGTGTCCCGGGGTGTCCCCCGGGAAGGGTGGCTGTGTCCCCCGGGAGGGATGGTTGTGTTTCCCGGGAAGGGTGGCTGTGTCCCCCGGGAGGGATGGCCGTGTCCCCCCCGGGAGGGATGGCCGTGTCCCCCCGGGAGGGATGGCTGTGTCCCCCCGGGAAGGGTGGCTGTGTCCCCCCGGGAGGGATGGCCGTGTCCCCCCGGGAAGGGTGGCTGTGTCCCCCCGGGAGGGATGGCCGCGCCCCCCGTGCCGTGCCGCGGGGACGGAGCGTTTGTGACAAACCGCCCCGGGCCAGCCTTTAGTTTTGCGAACCATAAAATGTGATGTTTGTTTGAGTATTTGTAATTTCTTTTCAGTTCTAGAATGGGGCTCAGTCAGTCTACCTCTGTAGGATTGTCTAATGATACTGCTGTGAAGCAAATAAAGGTAACATTATTTATGCCATTTTTACTTATTTTCAACATTTATAAAAGCCATGGGTACTTAAAACCTTTTCTTATTTATACAAAGAAATACAGTAAATAGTTCTGCATGTTGAACCTGCTCTTATGCTTATTACATTTAGTAAATCATGCTGGCAGCATTGTTTATCCACAGCCCTGGAATCTTCCTAGGCTGCACCCACTTTATGTTTCTTCAGACCTCTACTTAAATTTTTGTAGTCCGGTACAGGTCAAACATGGCTTCATAGGTGCCAGCAGTAATCTTCCTGTATTTTTTACCATAACAGCATATTTTTAACTCCTCTATTAGTTTTCCTGATGTTCAATACTGCTGGAAATGCACTGGCTTAAAGCTCACTGACTGAAACTTTCCGTTGAACATACAGAACATTATTTCAGAGAACTGTGTGGTGATTTTCTCTAAAACAACATGCCCATACTGCAAAATGGCAAAAGAGCTTTTTGAGGATTTGAATGTGCATTACACAGCTGTGGAACTGGACAGGAATACAAATGGGAAGCGGTTCCAGGATATTCTTGAGCAGATGACAGGTGGCAGGACTGTGAGTATATTCTCCTACATGTAACAAGCAAAAACTTGGGCTACACACATTCCTCTTGGGGTACGTCCATATCAATTTCTTCATCTTTTTGAGACAAGTAAACTTGGGATACAAGCTCCTAAATTAAAGACAAGGTATTGCAGCAGGGTTCTGTACCCTCTCTTCCTCTACACCTCCCCTGGCTATCCCTGAGTTGATCTTTTCCATACTGCTAATAATTGAAGTATCAAAGTACATTTGTATATTTAATCCATTGTTTTAACACTTGCCTTGTATTTTTTCTATAGTCCCACTTGACTCAATTATTGCAATTTATTACAAATGCCCACACACTGTGACTTCATCCCACTTTTGAGGGGCATGCAAAGTTTTCCACTCTGTGAATGGGAGGGAAACGTACAGTATTATACAAACATCTAGAAGAAAACAACTATTGTGTGAATTACAGTCCACATGGGCTTACTTAGATTTTTATCTTTTTTCCAAGGAGTTACTAATGCAACTTTTTTTTTCCTTGGTAGGTCCCAAGGGTGTTTATCAATGGGAATTGTGTTGGAGGTGCAACAGATACTAAAAAGCTTCACGATGAAGGCAGACTGCTTCCTTTAGTTCGTCAGTGTCAATCAAAAGCAAATTCCTGAGCAGCCGTCCAGCTTAGCTTCATATTCCTTTGTATAAACGGAATTTCAGGCAAATGCAAAGGATCACAAAGATACACAGCATGAGCTGCACTCAGCAACTTCAAACCAGGGCCTTCTGAATCACACATCACTCTCTGACAGACTTTATGGACTCAGCAAATTACTTGAGTGTCCTTGCTTCAGCTTTATCACAATCAAAATGGTCATTAAAGAACATTATGTAACTCTCAGGGCTCTAAGTATGAGACAGTGATGTCATTTCATGACTCTCCCATCCTGCTTCAGAGAAGTCTAGACACAAGAAGAATAATGTATGTTTTTCACTGCAGATTAATTTGCTTTCTAGTTTTGTTTCAATAAAAGGTCAGGTGAATTTAATGGCTACTTTAATTCTTCTCTGTCAAATTGTAATGAAGAAAGTATGAAGCAAAGCAAGTTTGTAGCCATTCTGGTGTGTGCATGTCTGCCTCTCCCATTTCACTGCCTGATCACTGAGCTCCCAAATTCTATGTCCATTTGAACAGAAAAGGGAATAAAGATTCTGGCAGCTTTAGAGGGGGAAGTACTGGCTTTCATCTCTACCCTGCACTACAAAGTATCAGTCTGTACAGTGCCACGCAGGAATTCTAGGGGAGCCAGACAGCTCACTGATACTAAACTGCAGCTACAAACTACAGTGTGACCAATCCAACAACATTATAAAACATAAGACCAAGTAAAATGAGTCTAATATGCATAGAGTTTATTTAGTACTTGAATTCTACAGTCAGAATGCAGTTTACTAGCCATTTTAACTTTCAGTTAAATGTCTAAAAGAAACAACTAAAATTCAATAGTTTCAGTACAATGTACATCCAAAGCCAGAACAGGCAATGCCAAGACTCTTGGTTATTTCAAGGAAGTCCATATGCAAGTAGAAAATGCTATTCCACTCTTCAATAAAAGGGACCATTACACAACTAAAGGTGCACACATTAGAATAAAAACATTAGTCAATTAATTTTTACTCGGTTTTTGTGAATTAGACTCCTATTACTTCCATTGCTTTTAACACTGCAGGTACCTAAACACTTTTTTTCCCCTGTAGGGAAAAAAAGCATCACATTTATCTTCAACTCCAGATACCTAGGACTGCAAGAGTGTCATTTAAATTTGACAGCTTCGTTTTTGTGATGCAGGTTTGAAACCATATCATTTATTGAAAGTCTTTAGTATAGAGTTGTCTGCACTGTGCATCTTTAATGTGTAATAACCTAATTAAACACACTGACCTCATTATACTGTTATTGCCATTTACTGTATTTTACAGAGTCATCAAGATAAACACACATATGCATCTCTCCCTGAATTTATACTTAATAAAGCAATTTATTTTGCACATAGAGTTGTATAAGAATACCCAGTCCTCCTTTTCTCTGTGTAGAATTGTTCGGCCAGTTACGTATTTTCAGCAGTTTACCAATAATTTTGCCCCTGAAACCTGATAAACCCATCATGTAAAAATAATAACAATAGTATGCAAAGGAATTTTTCAAAGATCTTTTAATTTTGTTCCCTGTATAGAGACTTGTTTTTTAAACAGTAGTCTAAAATAACCCTTTGAGTTCCAAGTTTCCAAAGTCCCAGGGCATTGTCACTTAAGGCAATAGTCTATCCCAGCTGGAGAAAACATGCTGTGTGCCTGCAGATCCAAGTGAGTGCCCCTTTATTAAAGAAGATATGTCTTAAGGCACCCAAAGGGTTAACTATGATTCTTTTTAACCATATTAAGGCTCCCCATCCAAATAGTTTTTCATTAATTGTGTATAATTTTCAGAAAGTAGCAGCAAGACAGTGCCTTCATTATTGGATGGCACAAAGCCATGTTATGTTGAAGTTATTTAAACATGATATGGCAGTTAAAGTGTGGTTCTACTCTAGGGAAAAAACCAAACAACAAAAATAAGGGACTCAAGAATAGTCATTAAAAATTTCCATAATTTTTGCCCGGCGTTGTCTCCAGGGCAAAGCAGTTTATCTTAAAATATGCCTGCCCTGGGATCCGAATATTAAAAGTTATCCACTAAAAGATATGGATACCTGCTCATCCAGCTTAAATCACAGGCTTCTAAGAAGTGTGAGAAGCTGGAAACAAACACTGAGTTTTTTAACCAAGCTGAGAGAGCTGTGAATGTGCCAATCTATTGCTTTTTTATACAGAATTCTTTTTAAAGAGTAGAACTGCACTTTGATAGGAGAATGAAAAGACATTTTATTGGTAACTAGTTGTGCTTAACTCTTAAGAAGCTGGTAACATTAGGAAAACAGCTATTTATATTCATTATTTGTTAATGAAGCATTTGCAAAAGTTCTCAACATACCACATATATAAGCAAATATATATATATTTCAACTTAAAAGTCAGAATGCAGAAATACCTAAAGAAACCACGCTTTAAGTATCAAAATTATAAATCCAAATATGTAAGCACACATATTTAAAGACACTATACCTTCTGCTGGAATAAGCAAATCTTACATGTTATCTCTCAGAGCAGCACATATATAATATCCTGTCCTAGTTAGTGTTTTACCTCCCCCCCCCAGAACTCTTACTCACTAATTGGTACACAACACTTGTCATGGTAAGACGAAATCTCGACCAGTCCAGCAAGAAAATCTTTAAAACAGCTCCCTTAGAGCATACCTGTGCCCTGCAAACCACTGCAGATAGCAAAATAAACCTATAAACTGATGAAGTTTCAGAGAAAGTAAAGATGAAAAGCACAAGCAAGACAAATGATTCTTTGCTTAGGTTAATTTGTACAGCCTAGTCTTCGAAGACTTTCTCTAGTCAATACTACAAAGAAGCTGCCCTTTATGGAGAACATTAATTTAACTGTCTCCCTAATTCTGCATGTGACAGCAACTTGATAATATGTAACAGAATTAGAAGTTCCAAACCATAGCACTAATTCTAGAGAAAAGCTTTAAATTTGAAAAGCCAATTGTAAGAGGTTACTTCACAAAAATAAAGCCATTCACAGGTAGATGTTGGATTTTTGTAAATAAAAGAAGTATACTTTTGTCAGTGACTTTTACCAATAATCTGATACATAAAGCAAATTAAATCTTTTGTAAAAGATTTATATAAAGAAAAAATTTATCCATTCTTTAAAAAATTAAAATAAATACTATGACATCAGTTCTGGTGTAAGTAGCTAAGCACTCAATGACAGCAAGAAGGCAGAACAGAGGCAAAAACACAAAAAGGAATGGATGAGAGCGCATGAAAAAAGATTCAAGTATAGGCCTGAGGTGACAAGGAGATGGGAAAGGAGAAAAAACCAGGATTAGCAGAAAAAAGAAAGGGAAAAGCAAAAAAGTAATACAAGAAAAAAACCAAATGGAACCAAAACTAAAGCTTCTGTTACAGTAGCTGTGAGTCAGGTACATGGTTCAGCAGCACAGCATCTTGCAAGTCACAAAAATTTTTTCCTAGTGTTTTTACTGACAGCCATTATTAATATAAACTTCCAAAACTGCTGCTTTTTTTTTTTTTTTAAGCCAAGAATATGTACTTTGTTGAATAGCCTTTTAAAGCCATACCCATTTATGGGCACCAGTTAAACAACACTGTAAAAGAACAATGCAAGCCCTCCTTATGATTTAACAAAGAGGTTTAGCAGTGGTTTTAAGCAGGAAGGTATTTGGGCCAGTTATTAGTAGCCTTCACAGAGTGGGTATTTAGACTGGCCCTTCTGACTTCAGAGCTACACCTACTTCTAGACTTCTCTTTTTTTAAACACAGAGGAATGTAGGTAAAGTCCCCTTATTTTGCCTGTAATCTAGTTCTACAAGCATCCCAAACTCTCCTACTTCTTGGTCCAGCTTTAAAATTCCTGACATGAAATTCTATTGCTTGGCAAAATTATTGTCTTTATTGACTTTATTACACAATGCTGATGTACAAATTGCATCATTTTTAAAATATCTTGAGTGCCTTCTGCTCTCTCCACATTCTTGATTGTGCCCCTTCCATGAAGAACCCTGGCATTTGATGTTTGCTCCTTACAGCTCTTCGTACAGAAGAATGTTTTACTTCTGCTGTGCTTCCAACCATTACAACCTTTTCTTTTTTCTTTAAGCTAAAGTGCCTGACCATTATATCCTTAGACATAATACTTGGGAATTGTTAAGGGGGTCACAGTGAAGTATCAGACAAACTGAAACCTGTCAATTCTGTCAGCTATCAGGAAACCAGCACTTATCCCTTCTACAGCTGCACTCTGCATTTACTCTTAATCAATATTTGGGACAAAATTAACTAGCTTTAAACTTCTCCCTGTTCAATTTTTACCGATAAACTGCATTGCACAATTATAGCCCCATCTTTGCTTTCTAAGCCAAAGTGTTTCTCCAATGCAAACACCACTATTCATTTCAAAGAGTTCATGTCTCCACTTGGGTGAAAAGGCAGGTCATTTATTGTACACGGAACTGATGCTTAAGCTTAGCAACTCTGTCTTAGCTCACTTTTTTTTGTTAGTTTTGAAGCATTACAGTAACTATTGCCTCTTTACATGCCCAGATATTGGTTTGAAAATTATCAGTTTAATAGCTAAAGGCTAAAATCAGGACAAATTTATGTTATGGCAAATGAGTCATGCTGTCCCCTAAGATTCAGTTTATGGGCAGATAAAGAACCAGACTAGGGAAAAAGAATCTGCAGCAGCATTCTTCTACACCCTTTACTGGAAAATAAGAAAACCCAGAAAGAAAAATGTAGAAATAAAGGTCACACTACAAAGTTTCAGTTATCAGCATTTACTTCAGTTTCCCCTCCTGTGCAAATCTTAAGGGAGGAGCAGATGACAATGTGATCTCACCAGCACTAGTTTTATATCCCATAACCAAACCACTATTTCTAACAAGATTTTTTTGTACAGAGATACTATAAATATTTAGGAGTGTATTATGCACCCCAGCACAGATGACTATCTTTTATTGTGGGTCAGAGCTATCCAGTGTCAATAGATACAGGGAGCTACAATTTCAATCAGTTCTACTGAAAAGTTCATCCTCATACACTCCAGTTCAAGGAATTGTATTTTAAACTGGACTGCTTTCAAAGATGCAACACCACTATAACCATTCAATCAATCTGTTAGTAACTATTCTAATCTTTTTTTTTGCAGTATTTACCTGAAAATTACTCGAAACACCTGTTTAAGTTTTCATTTTATAATTAGTCCAAAATATTTCCTATTACTTCACAAATACTACTCCAAGTAAGAAAAAGTACTTGCAAAAGATACTCATCTATCAGTTATTTTCAACATCTCTAGCTTAGAGGAAACACCTAATCAGATGTTTGACTACTGTGTAATTTAAAACACATTACTACCAAAACCAACCCCAAAACATCAGTGCATTTACTTGAAATAATTAACACCTATTGAGCAAATGAGTTTACTCCTCATATTATTCATATGGTGTTTTGCTTAGACACTAAAAATTATATGCAATTTATCACAAGAAATGGCTAATTTTCTTTTTCAAACTCAAAGTGCTATGTCTCCACTTCTGTAGGAACAGCTTTTTTTCTCAATGTCACCTGACAAGCTGGTGGCAGTCCTGCATTCTCCAGGCTTGCTATGAGAGCTGTATTGTAAGAGCAGTGGTAATTCAGAAGTAACTACATTTATGTTCACTGAAAGGTAACACTACCATCAGTTCTTTAAGCCCTGATTTTAATGTCAGAAGAGGCTTCCCTCACTGGTTGGGTTTGTTCATTAAGGGAGAGTGGAAGTAGCAGAATACCTTCAGTAACATCTCATTTTAGCACCAAAAGATACCCGCGCTACAGAATGCGAGCTCGGAATTTAGAATTAACACATATGAGGCAAAAAGAAAAGTGTGACGAGTATCAAAAGTATAATATGACCTTCAATTTTACATTTAAAAGCTTAGGTTTTAGGCAGAAAAATATGGTCGTACATGTTATTTACCACAAGGGGTAAATGCGTTATTTTCATAAATCATAATTATTTTCCAATTAACATCAAAGTCACTGTTTAAAACAGCCAGCATTAGCATAAAAGAGGCTGACATCCACGTTTTAGAGGAAGTTGTAAAAGCATCACTAAAAACCCTTTTTAATCTTTTAAGACTGATCTAATAAAGAGATCTTTTAACTTCCCCCCACACACACATATATAAAACACACACAGAATTAAATACATATACACATGAATTGCTACCAATTCCTGTTTCAAAGTGGTAAGATACTCACTAGCTTTCTTCTTGTTTACTCACATTCTTACTCTCAGACTAAAAATAAAAAAAAAAAAAAAAAATCCAGTTTCAGTCACTTCCTAAAAAAGATTTTGTGAACATGAAGGATGCAACTGTACAGCTCATAAAAGTTTTTAAGAATTGGTCACTATAAACTGGAGGTAGTTTTGAAATATGTTAGCTTGAATTAATTTATGAAACCAGAAGTAGCATTAATCTACAAAAATATTTAAAAAAATGAAATACTCTCCTCTTAGGAAGATTGTTCCTGTATCGCTGAATACATTCTTTTGGAAAAAAAAAAAAGAAGGTAGCTTATGGTTTCTGGTTGTTCCCACTCAGCTCTGGAGAGCAGGCCAAGACACATGCACTTGTTGATCTCTCTTGCTGAAAGTGTGCTGATGCTTCCTGAAGTTGTAACATGGACTGAATGTGGCATCCCATTCACTTCCAAGGTCTTTTTCTACTAAAAGCAGTTTTTAGAACTTCGTGTAAAGCATGTTAATTCTAAAATAGTGCTTCTGAAATGGTATTGTGAAGAAACTGCTCCTCAATTTATCTAAGGCGATATTTTCTCCTGAAAACCCAGATGATAATCTAGATAGAAAAAGACTGGCATGAGCTTTTCCACTTTCATTTTTACCAGTATAAAATTTCCCTGGGTAACTTTTATACTGTATCACAGTCACATGGTCTCAATATGTACCAGAAAATACTTCTTTTGTAGGTTTTAACTGTAACTATGGAAACTGTTGAATCTTAGTAATGCTTAAAATACAAAGATTTAAAAAAGGTCAAAGAAAAGTCCCTCTCAACAAAGTTGCTGTTAAACTGACATTAAAAATACTAAACCCATTTTTTTCCAGCCCCATTCTAGAAGTAATTCATTAATTTATTCTTGCAAACAAGCATTCCACAGCAACAAGGGAGGGGAAATTAAAAATCTCTCAGTATTTATAATCTATTATAAGAGAAATTAAATTATGTATACCCTGTAGCCACTTTTAGCAAACTTCCCACTGTTATTTTAAATTGTGTGCAACAGGAAAAAGGAGAAAAAAGATTTCTCATCTGCTTTGCTTGTTTTCCCTTCACAAAAAGGTAACAAAGAATCATAGAATCATTAAGGTTGGAACAGACCTCTCAGATCTTTGAGTCCAACCTTCAGCCTAACACTGCCACATCTACCACTGAGCCACGACCCTGACCACCCCATCCACCAGTCTGGTAAACACCTGCAGAGATGAGGATTCCCCCACTTCCCTGGGCAGCCACTTCCAGTGCTTGACTGGACACAGTAAAGGCATTAAACAGGACTGGTGCCCATAATGATCCCTGGGGGACACGAGTGTCCGGCCACCAGCTGGACGTGACTCCACTCACCACCAGGTGAAGCGGAACCTGCCTTTCCAAACCCATGCTGGCTGGACCTGATCCCCTGGCTGTCCTGCACGTGCTGTGTGATCAGGATGACCTGTTCCATAACATTCCTCAGCACCAAGGTCAGGCTGACAGGCCTGTAGTTTCCAGGATCCTCCTTCTGGCCCTTCTGCCAGATGGGTGTCACGCTGGTCGTCTGGGACCTCCCTGGTGAGCCAGAACTGATGGTCAGTGATGGAGAGTGGCTTGGCAAGCTTGTCTGCCAGCTCCCTCAGTACCCATGGGGTGGATTCCATCCAGCCCCATAGACTTGTGCTTGTTTTAAGTGGAGCAGCAGGTCACCGTTTCCTCCTGGATAACAGGGACTTCATTCTGCATCCAGTCTCTGCCACCCAGCTCAGGCGCCAGGTACCCAGGACAACTGATCTGACTATTAAAGACTGAGGCAAAGAAAGCATGAGGCACCTCAGCCTCTTCCTCATCTTTTGTGGCAACGTTTCCCCCCACGTGCAATAAAAGATGGAGATTTTTCTTGGCTCTCTTTTTGTTGCTAATGCATTTGTAAAAACATATTTTGTTATCTCTTATGCCAGTGGCCAAAATAATTTCTAGCTGGGCTTTCACCTTTCTGACTTTCTTCCTGCACAACCTAATGACACCCCTGTCGTCCTCATGAGCTACCTGTCCCTTCTTCCAAAAGTCTTTTTCCCTTGAGTTCCAGTGAAAGCTCCCTGTTCACCCAGGTCAGTCTTCTTCCCCACCAACTTGTCTTCTCACAGATGAGGATGGTCTGCCCCCATACCTTTAGGATTCTTGAAGAATGTCCAGCATTTTTGGATGCCATTTCCCTTCAGGATTGTTTCCCAAGGGACTCTCTCAACTCACATCCTAAACAGGTCAAAGTCTGCCCTCTGGAAACTCAAGGCAGAGGTTTTGCTGACCCCTTCCTCACTTCTCCAAGAACCAAAAGCTCTCTTATTTCACGACTGCTGTGCCCAAGATGGGCTCCCATCACCACACTGCCCACAAGTCCTTCTCTGTTCACGAACAGCAGGCCCAACAGAGCATCCTCCCTGGTTGGCTCCCTCCCCAGCTGTGTCAGGAAGTTCTATTCCACATGCTCCAGGAACCTCCCACACTGTTTCCCTTCCCCGTGTTGTATTTCTGGCAGTCACCTGCTGAGCTGAAGTCCCCCCTGAGAACAAGGTCTAGTGATCAGGAGACCTCTCCCAGCTGTTTGTGGAATGTTTCATGTGCCAGGGGAGCCCAGTGCAGAGCCGTTCCCATGTGCTGGCCTGCAGCAGCTGCTGGAGGAGTCTGCAGGGAGGCAAGGGCACAGCATCACTGCGCCCCATCCAGCCCAGCCTAAAGTCCAGGCTGTTGACCCTGGAGCTGCAGGCTCGCCTGCTGGACTAGGAGGACTACAAGAACTGCATGTAAACCCAGAGAGGAGCTGAACAGGGTGGTTGGAAGTGCCAGCCAGGCAGCAGTCACTTTCATGCCTGCCCTTAGCCTCCTGGGGCTCAACAGCTTCCTTTACACCCTCCTGAACTACTTCAAGGCGGTGCTCAGGGCACTGGAAGTGATACATCTGCTGGCCTGGGTGACCAGGTCGAGGCCTTCCTGGCACCACTGCTCTCTGCTGCTGCTCAAGTCCTGGGGTCAAGAAGCTGGCCATCTGGAAGGAGTACAGCCCACTGTTCCTGCAGCTGATGAAAACAGCATGTCCTCAGCAGGTGCTGGGCCTGCTGCTGCAGTGGAGTGCCTGCAGCACAACAGCTCCAAAGTCCACAAGGAGGTGGTCAACATCGTGGCCCTCTTCACTTATCCTAATGAGGAGCTGGACTCGGCCAAGCTCGTGTTTGGGCTGACTCCAGCAGTGGTGGACTGCAAGCACAGGGTCCGGCACGATGACATGGAAATGTTTGCTGTGGTGGCGTTTTCCACCGGCCCAGGCAAAACCATCCTTCTCTTCAAGGCAGTGGACACTGTGGAACCTGAGGACAACAGGGATGGGGTGATGCACATAGTGCAGGCCAGGCAGACCTTCCTGAAGCCAGTGGGCCAAGCGCTTGTACAGTACACTGTGTCCTTGTCATCATCTGGTTATAACAGGGGGTCCTGTTTATCCCCTGGAGCAGATACAGACTGGCTGTTGATGGGCCCCAGGACTCAGAGCACACCCAGATACTGTTACTCAAGGGACAATGCTCTGTGAAACTCCTACTCACATGATGCCTAGGCTAAGCCAGGAACAAGCCCAAGAGAAGTCTCGAGTGCATGTATAGGAAGAAACAAACTGCCTTGGGAAAAATAAGCATGCTGGAGCCAAGGAAGGTGGTTCAGGAGTCAAGATGCCTTTCCCAAAGAGTGCAGAGCAAGGTTGCCACCTGTGCCGCAGGATTCTGAAGGGCGATCTGATTAAACTGACAGGCATAACCAGGAGCGTCTGAACTGTGCAGGGTGTTCCTGTACGGCGCCAAGTCCAGGTGTGACAGTGGTGACATGTGGTGCCACCCGCAGTGGCAGACGGATCACTGGCTACTGACAGTTAGTTTGACACTAGAGATGCAACTGCTGAGTTTCTCTTAATTTGTTAGATTTGCATGAGACCATAGTTATGTTCAACCTTACAAACACCTTAGTGAGAAGCTCTAGTCAGAGATGCTTGAACTGCCACCACCTCATGTAACATTCTGATATGTATATAATACGCCATATTGTAATAAAGTATATTTGGCTGGGAGTTCCCAGGGTGAAGTCTGTTGCCAGCAATGGACCCACTGGGAAGAGCACATGCCTAGAAAAATTAAATCAAATCCAAAGTGAAGTTTCGAATAACCTCCAAAGCTCCTGTATCAAAGCCACATATATCCAGCATGCCTCTGTCATCTGGGTCTGCGATCGTAAAACCATTTGAGGTCATTCCACAAATAATCAATTTTGCAGGAATACCCATTTTCTAGAGGAAGGACAGAAAGAAAGTAGTCAGAAAAAACACACGGAGTAAAACATGTCAGAACACACATATACAGTAACTTAAACATGCCAGAGGGCCAAATCTTGCTAGCACAAACCACTGTCTGAATAGCCATACTAACAGAAACCAGATATGCCACAAACAGAAACCAGATATATGCCACAAACAGCTTCAGACTGCTTGTTAACATTGCATTTAACCTGCAGTACACATATTTAGATAAATGGAAATAATTGCAATGAGGTATACTGGCATAACTTTCCTGCAATACTAAAATGGAATTTTATATTATTTAGAGTATTTCAAATGCAAACATTGCATCTGCTGTTCTGCAGTTCATTCCTAGAGACAACTCATAAATAATTATCAAGTCATCTAATAGAGTCAAAGATTCTATTTTTATCTAAGGCAAGGATTTCCAAATGCTGGTTGAATAAATGCAACAATTGTGGTCTGGACAATTCTGCTAAATGAGCTGAATTTGCAAGTAAGTAATCTCTAAGGTAAAACCAAGCAAGGGGCATGAAGACCAGAGTGCAGGAACTCTGTCTATAGAACAACTTTAAGAGTGGGGGCTGATCTCAACTAAGAAAACTAAAACACAGTGGGCAAATTAAAGATTTGTGGTATTAATTTCAACTGGGTAGAAGATATATGAAGATTACAGTCCGCAGACACATGCTTACCAAAAGTATTTTTTGTAGTTTAAAAAGCAGTTTCCTTAAAGCATAAAAAATCATTTGCTGAGTTTCTTATAGCAATGTGCTTGGAGAGGCTATTTTAATTTGTTCTATTTTAAAATTATGAAGCTTAGAGCAGTTCCCTTTAAAACCTAATGGGCTTTCTTAAGAAAATACTGTCACCTCATCCTATTGACACTTCCCTACAGGCTTATCTTCGTTACTTCATTTAGACTTTTTGGTATCGACTGCAGACACCAAAGGTAAATTTAATTGTGTGAGCCAAATTTCATTCTGTAAGAACAGTAAAAAACGTATTCAATCAATTAGATAGAGAATGCAGAAATTAATATACTCCCTGAATACCACACAAAGTTTCATGGATATTGCAGTACACCAAGCAGGGCAGGCTAATTACCAATCTTTTTAGCAATTCTGTCATTTTAGATATGCATGATTAGTGCAATTTGTGCATTAATTCTACCTAACTGCAGAATTGATAAGTTTTTAACAATACACAATTATTTACTGCAAAAAAACCATTTCAGTCTCTAAGACATTTTTAGAACTGGTACTTGTTTGGCACTGCATTCATTAATCATAAACAGTCAGAAGCATATTTACCTCTCTGTACTCTCTAAGGGCTGTTGCAGGAGGAGTATTCCCAGCAAAGGTCTCATTATCAGTAAATACAATGAAGACATCAACAGCTGTCTGGGTTTTTTGAGCCCATATCATTGGAAGGGAACAATCAGTGCTACCCACTGGAATCTTGAGAGACAAAAAAAAATACATACATGAAACATTAATATAGAAATTAGTAAACCATGGAAAAATTACTTTTTATGTAAGCTTCACATTTTACCACACACGGGGCTTTTTAGGTTAACTTAAGTCATTTCATCCTAGTTTTCACCAGGGTTTTTTTTTTTTAGTTTAGGGTTTCTTTTACTTTTTAATATTCTTTTCAAGCTAATTCTTTGTGATCCAGCACTGCCACTCTAAATTTCAATGTCTAATATCCGAAATTGTTTAATAATTGAAATATTGACATTTTCTGGACTTTCTTTAAATAAAGGGGACTGAAAAATCCTGTGTTTTACTATAGAGATATGAACTAAACAAACTAATAAGAACTGATGACAAAGAAAATATAATATAACTGCTGAGACTGTTTTATTTTACATACTTCATACATTTTCACTAAAACTTGAGGTAACGTCATATCAGCCACCACTGGACAAGGAACCATTTCATGTGAAAAGGCAACAATGTGGGAATCCTTCTCAGTACGTGCTACAACCTGAGAAAGAGGAAGACAAAAATAATTCAGTTACATTACTCTGAATTTTAATGTCTGAATCGTGCCATTCCCTACCAAACACAGTTAAGGAACTTCTTTGTATTTAAGTCACCAGGGCTTTTCGTGTGCACCAACCATTCACTCTGCACTTCAAATATTCGGTAAAATTACTGCAAATAAACACTGATAAAATCAGAGCTAAGGAACTGCTCTAATTACTACAAGTAAAGATGTTTCCATATTTCTTCTCTCCCTTCTGATACAAAACACTGAGTGTTTTTAAACACCAACAGAAGTTCAATTCCTCTACAATACAACACAGCAGCTTTGGAATACCAAACTGAGGGGAAAGTGAGTGTGAATACAAGCCACATGGATAACTGAACTGTACACAAGATTTATCCCAAAGTTATTTAATCCAATCTGCATTATTCTGTGAATGCTTCTGAAAAAAATTAAAATGTATTTTCAGCTAAGATAAGTGAAAAAGCTGCCCTGACCACTTGGATTTATACTGGAAACCAACTTCTTGAAACTTCTTTCTGGATATGGTTGCCAGGAACTTAAAGGAACTGATCTACCAGTGAGGCACAAGGTAACGCCTTCTGTACCCAAAAATATTGTATATATGTTTCCCCCTGATCTCTAACCAGCTTTAGAGCACCTTTCTATCAAAAGACCAGTTATAAATAAAAGAAATGCAATGCCTCACCATACACATTGCTGCTGCAACTGTGCTTGCATTGAGCACACTGCCCAAAACCTTCTGTGTCATTGATGCGCTGACATCAACTGCAAGTAAGAAGCGTTTTCCTGTTGGTTCAACTGCCTAAAAAGAAAAGAAAGAAAAAAAGAAAGCAGGCACACAGAATTAATATAATAATTTCTTATTCCTTCTTGTGCTTTTAATCCTAGAACTGGGCTTTGTTTTATTCTTTCTGGGGTAATGTTAGGAGAATACTGTTGCCAAAGTTTCAGCACTGTTACCCACACCACAAACTTTTTTTGGGAAGCTTTCAGAAAATACAGATGTCTTAAAAAGCTTAACAAATTAAAGAACTCCTTTACCTTGAAAGCTTTGTAAAATGAGGCATCTAAAGCTTCTAAAATGTCTTCATCAGGACGCCACCAAAGCTTCCCTCTGCTTCCATGTCCAGCTTTATATGTTTCTAATGCAACCAAAATATGCAATGGATGTATTCTACCCTAAAGGCAAAAAAAACCAAAACTAAATTTTCTGAAAATCTGACCTCCTTTAAAAAAAAAACCAACAAAGTAGTAACCAACTCAATATGAAAATAAGGTCCTTCTACAAAAATTTCTGGTTTAGTATATTGTTACTTTAAGTTTGCTAAATTTGAAGAGTTCTGCCAGTCTTTACACAGCTATTGGATGAACAGATGAGTCAGTTACTCATAATGGACCTCATTCCCTTTCCAGAATCCTCCCACTAACACCAGATGTTATGCCATCACCAGAACTTTGGTACAATTTCACAGCTTTATGACTGTCCACTGCAGGCTTACAGTAAGAGAAAATCCCTGTCCTGCTGAGGGGAAAAGAGCTGAGCCAGGAAAAGAACAAACTTAAAACTAATTTTATATCCAATATAGCAATACTGGACAAGGAAACTATTTTCAGAATGTTGCATTCATTTTCCCCTTGCTATAAAACATTCCAAGCGTATTTTTTAGGTTTTTTGCTGTCCATACATAAACTAAATCAGTAGCTGTTTCGAGCTAAACCACATCTTTGCTTTACTGATTTATCAGCATTTTGTTATCTTTTTCCTCAAGGGGACTTTTGGTGATTAACTATTGCCAGCAGCAAACCTCAGCAAATCTGAATGCCTGTCCATTGCCTGTCTTCCATCAAGGTACTGCACCATCACCTTTGCTCTCCCTTCTCCAGTGCCTGTGTATGATTAAAGGAGAAACCAGAGAAAGGGAAGAGCAGTGAGATGGGAAAAAAAGAACCTATGTTGTTGTGCTCAAATCAGCTTTGGTCTTGAATAATTTAAGTGTCCTTATTTTAATCTTCCCAACTCACAAAGCAATTGGTAAAGGCATTTGTCCTATCTTCCACTAAATTCCTGCAAATTTTCTTCTCCCTTTGAGGAACCCTCTTTTCCCTCCTATTTTCCAACCTCTTTGATGAATAGTAAAGCAACCTAAAAGAACAACGTCTCCTTTTCCTCTCAGCTGTATGCTAGTTTCTTCCTTCACTTTCTAGGATCTTACACAAATGACTTTACTCCCTTTTTAAGTTTGTATTGCTGATTTCAAATTCCAAGACTCAGAAGGAATGGATGAATCCCAGAGCCAAAGCTGGCTACAGCCCTTATTTAAGAAAAAATCCTAGTTCCTAATATACCTTATTTATCAAGAGTTTCAGAATGGAGGAGGCAATCAAATGAGAAATCATAAATAAAGGTTTTAGAATAAAGGTGCAGGCATTCCACTGCAGTTTTTTAAAAGAATAAACTACAAAGAACAAAGAACATCACTTTTATTTTATGAAGAGGTTGGCTGAAGAAATACAGTAAAGGAAGAGATGAAAACCCACCGATTACGGAAAAGTTCTTACCTTTTTTAGCAGCTTCTCATTTCTCAGTTTTTCACACACTATTGCCACTTCTGAACCTCGTGGTTCAAGCACTGAATTTGCTGTCAGCTTTCCTAAATTTCTCAACAAGACAGAAATGGACATCTCCTTCAGCAATGCCTTCCAAACCTGTGGTCAAAGAAAGAGAAAGCAAAATCAAAATTATGAGATTCCCAAACTACAAGAACTGACATCTGTACATTGAATAAGTGTATTTTAAAATAAATGTAAAAATTAGACATAAATCTTAATTATTTTAAATTCCTTATTTGGACAAACAACTTGAAAAACAGCATAAGGGCTACTTTTTACAGAAATCTAGACTTAAGAGTCTGAAAAGCATTACCCTAAAGAGAATTCAGAGCTAATGAGGTTCACCTACCTCTTTAGATTTCAGGTGGTTTGTCAGGAGATGCTCTCTAACCAGACCATATTCCTCTATCAAATGAATAACTTCCAATTCATCTTTTGTGCGTTTTACTTTCTCCACAGCCTCCAGATACTTTAAGAGTTTTTCAGTCTCAGAAGAAACTGCTTTCTCTTTGTAAGCTTCTTGGACATCTTTCCAGCCCTTGGTAATATATTTAGTAACTATAACAATTCCTATTGAAAAAAGAAAACATTTTTTCCAGCAGGATTACCATCTGTATACTGGCATCTATCATTCTAGCAAGCAAACTCATTAGTGGGTTTCATTCTCAGACCTGCCAAAAACCTATTCTAAAGGTCAGACACACACAGTTCAGAGCAGTACTAATTACAGTACTATTCTCCTTAGAAGTAAGGAGCCTAATATCTTTGCCAGGTTGCCCAGAGAAGCTGTAATGTGCCCTCCCTGGAAGTGTTCAAGGGCAGGCTGGATGGGGCTCTGAGCAACCTGGTCTAGTGGAAGGTGTCCCTGCCCACCGCAGGGGGTTGGAACAAGATGATCTTTAAGGTCCCTTCCAACTCAAACCATTCTATGAGTTGAAACCAACAGATCTTACCAAATAACCAAAAAGTGTGATTTCATCATTTGTAAGCAAATAAGAACAAAACAAGGGAATCGTGTTATTTTATCTTCTCTTGACATATGGAAGAAAAAGGAACAAACTGTTCATCTTGAAGATAAACAGGTCAGTTTCTGATATGAACGCTCACATGTTTAAGATGCAATGTACAGGATACCCTCACTAAAAATTCATCTACAGTGGTACTTGGGTTTCCAAAATAGTTCTACAGTAAATACAAAAGGTTTAAAACACAGTATTTTCAGGTAAATAAACATTTATTACCTTCACTGGCAGGTTTTAGGTGGGACAACCTCAGAAGATCTTTATGAGACCAACCACTTCTTTGCTTATATTTTGTAACCGCTAAAGCAAGAGCCATGCCATTCTTTCCATTGTACCAATCTGCAACAGCTTTCCTCAGTGCACGGCCCCACATGCCACATTTCATGCCCTCCTTCAGATCTTTTTTAAACTGGATGAAAGTAAAGAGATGGGTTGGTATGCAACACACCTCAGGAACAGCTTTAAACGCTGCTTGTTTCGTTTTCGCATCAGAACACTGCGAGCAAACTGCGAGGGCAAAAAGCAGGGGCTCCTGCTTTGCTGCTCTGCCCTCTTGACTAAAGGCTTTGATTTCTTCAACAGCTTCACAGCCCCTGCCCTCTTCAATCAGTCTTAATAAGGCTTCTGCATTTTCCAAGCCCAGCTTCTGCTCCTTGATGTGGTAAGCAGCGCCCTCGGAGCCGAAGCACAGGAAGCGCCGCAGTCGGTTGGTGTCAGTGACATTCCACATGTCAGTGCCTTCGGAGCTGGGCACCTGCTTCTCACTCAGGGCATGCCCTCGGCTCTCCTCATCCTCCATGCTTTACAATTCCAACAGGGCTGTTGAAAGAATAATAAATTTGATAAAAAATTACTGTGAAAACCTGATGACTCCTCTTTTAAGGCGTTTTAGCAAAGCAAATACAAAAAAGCACACCTTTAATTTTTCCTTCATGGATTTAATCGGAGTGTGCAATAATACACATCTTTTGGGGAAAAGAAACAAAAAAATCTGTATGTTACAATATTGACAAACTTATTTTCTTCAAACAAACTTAGAAACTACTTAACCCCAGTAAGTGGCATACAAAAAACATGGCTGGTGTTACAGCCTTTTGCCACTAACACATTACATCACTTTTTTAGGTAGATCTTCAGATTGCAGACTAAATGGCTCAAAACTGAGATCTTGTCCTACTCCATTTTGCTGGAGATGTGCTAATAATGACAAACTGGAGAAAAATGAGGCTAAAATAAAGAACTAAAATATTGAAAAGCTGTTTAGTCAAAAGACTTCATGAAAATTCATAAATGGTGCGTTTCAGTGAGGTTTAGACAACAGCTTTTTAACAACTGAGTAGCTCAAGAACAACTTATCTTTGTTACAGGCTCAAACAGTCTGCTGTTCCAAGTGACATACAAGCAAACAGAAGATACAACAAATTCTGTATTATTTTATAGCAGAAAAATTCACAATATTTCAGGTCTTTATATTTATACATTTCTGAGTTGCAAGAGAGTTCAGCCGTACTACTTGTGAGCAGCATCACTGCTCCTACTTGAAGAATAGCCAGCATGGTAAAATTCATGCCATGACATTTAAAATTAAGTAAATGCAGGTGAAATGAAATCAGCAGGGCAAGACTAAGAAAATTCGTCATCATTACTATCTCCAAAACGTTAATAGCACAACAAAAAATTTAGTTCTCTCAGTTCTCACCAAACAATAACAAGACACTAAATAGCACCAAGAGCTCCTACTAAAAAAAGGCAGCACAAATAATCCACTCCATCAAACTGCACATAGGTCTTAAAATACACACAGACTGAAGTCTGAGCACACATAAATGACATTTCCAAGAAAGCTACTAAACAATTTTTAAGCATTGCAAATATCTACTTTTGACATGCTTGTTCAGAGACTGAAGATAAATAAAAGCCATTCTGCCTCATTTACCAGGATAAGGTAGAACAAATAATTGTGCCTAACATAGAGGGGTTTTTTTCCCCGGTTTAGGTAGGCAACACTCTGATTTACAAACAACTTCCCTACTTCCTCTTCATACACAGAATTTCCCTTTCTCTCTAAGTGACAAGAAATGCACCTTTCCTGTTTCTGCACATCTGCACTGATCTGCATCCAGAAATAAGTAATAATCATCAGTGCTCCCATTATATTCTACAAACTGCTAAAATCATAAAAATAGAAGCCATATGCTGACATCTGGTTTAAAAAAACAGGTTTCAGTCAGACATTAACCACAAAATATCTCTCATTGTATCATTCAGAGTATCAGCACTCAGCTATTTTTCATAGTACTTAAATTATATATGGTTCCTGTCAAACCTACTTAAACACGCATCATGGTTGAGCCAACTCTTTCATTGACATCAGAAGTATGCAAATACAGTGGAAATAACAAGGACGGTATTCTCAATGCATGAAAACCATATCAGTGCCTTTTAATGTCTAGATACATTTATTTCAAAACATTTCAATTAGCTGATTTCATTAAACAGTAGGTAATGTTTCACAATAAGCATAAAAAATCCAAACAAAGAATTCTGAAATCATAGTCAGCATCCATTAGCTTATTTATGAGGAAAAAACCAGTACATGAATACCAAAAAACACCATTACCTTAGATGAAAAATAAGAAGCATAAAGGATCATGTATGAATAATGAGATCTCCATATATAGGAAATATTGAATAATTTCTTGCTGTATCTTTCATACCACCACTAAATAAATACTTCTACATTAAAATGAGACAAATGAGAAAACTCTTTTCAGTCATCTATGGATTATCCAGACTTAAAATGAACTGAAAAAACATGTTTTCAGTTAAAAGAAACATCTCACTTTGCTGGTTATATTAACAAATACAAGCTCTACTCTGAATATTTTGGAGGGTTTTCCTACATTTATCCATTTGCTCACAGGTTCCACCTGATATGTCAACTTCGTATGTCAACTTTATGTTTTAATTTTCGCTTGGAGAGACTCACTACTCTTCATACACTTAGCTTTCTAGCCACTAATACAAATTAGCTGCCATCATCATCACCATCCTGAGAATGAGAACAAACCTATAAATTATACCACTTCTCAAATTGAAAATAATATTTTTGTGATTTGAAATCTAGATTTATTTATAAAATACTGTGACACAAGATCAGTAATTCCATCAAAGTTACCATCTTGAGAGGCAAACAGTTCACTTCTCCATTGCTACGTGTAAATATTTAGTGTGATTTCAACTGCATTCTACTAAAGAAGTTTAGACCTAACCACTCCTGCTGTACTCCTCTATTACACGGTGTAAGTAACCTAATTTATGCATGTTAATAAGGGATAACTTTTATATTTACTTGTGTATGGACTAGGCTATTCAGGGACTCAGCACTGAAAAGAGGCATGTGCCTACACCCATAGATTTCTGACACAAACCCATAATAGAAAAGATAGTTGCAATGTACACTCCTTGTTTTTCTGAAGCTACTCCTAGTTCTTCTGACATGAGCTCTTTAATTTGCCTTCTTAGGAATATACTATGAGCTATGGAACCAGATGCTGTTACAACTTTCACCTTTTGTAAAGCTTTATTTTCACTCAGCTCTCCAAGTTGTCTTCTCAAATGGAACACAGTATTTCATCACAGAATGAGTTACCTGCAGCACTTGTCCCATTAAAAATGCCCACAAGTCTTCTGAAATTTTTAGTGAAGTTGTTATTGCTTTCTGATATGACAACAAGCACACAAACTTGTCTCAAATGGCTTCTTGCTGCCTCAAGGCCTTAAAAAAAAGTTTCAAACCAGCATAATCATCTGGATCCTAACAGAAACTGTAAATTCTTTAAAAATTACCTTTACAACCTGCAATCTATACTGCTACTAAACAGTCACACGAAAAGCATCAAGTTGACACTTTGCTGGGAACTACTGGAAAAGCATTTACTCACAGTCAAGCTATTCAAGTCATGTTGGCCATTTCTAAGGCTGTTTTATATTTTAACCTCACAAGTTCTCAAAGCCATTCCCTCCCTTGGCCCAGTCCCTCTCCTCTGCCCAAACCTCAAGCCTATTTTCTCCTTTAACACCTATACAACAGACAACTCTCAGCCTCACAGGTGGATAAATGCAAACGCCCCTGTAACCTACACTCCACCATAACCTACTCTTCACCTGGTGAGCTGCAGCAGGAAACTTGAATTTTGAACACTTATGGAGAATTTATCAATTATATTCTATCTCCATAAGCAATTCAAATTTTTGAGCTACTGCGATGCATGCAACAATGTGAAAAAGCTTAAACGTCTAGGTATTTTATAACAAAAAGTGCTGAACTAAACCACAGGGTTGCTCACCAGTATTAAAAAAAGAGAAAAACCATTACATTCCAACCATCATTTGAAAGTAAAATATGGCCTTGACTGTTCTGAAACAGTCTACAGAGCACATACGCCTTGATTAGTAAGTCAGTATCTTTATGTTGCTGTTCCATAGGATAACTGAGCTCTCTAAGTCGACCTTTGTTAACTTCTGTGACTTTCACAGTTTTCCATGAGTTTTCCTAAGAAATAACATGTCTCACAGTACAAGTTTCAGGTACATACGAAGAAAATACATAAAGCACAAACCATTAACAGAACTATAGGTTCTACCTTAAGCTCTTAAATTTAACTGCTGTGTTAACAATGATGAATCAAACCAACGGAATTAAGCTTTGAAAAGATCAGATCACTTAAGACAAAAATGCACTGAAATTTTAAAGACAAGGCTTCAAAACGCCTTCAGATATTTCCAAACCACGTATACTTCATTCCACAAGAAACTGCATCCTCCCGCTCTGCTCCCAAAATTAAACTGAAGACTATAAGCAGTGTCTCCCGGTTCAGTGAGCAGAGGGACTAAAGCCATCACGCCCAATTACGGCGATCAGGAGCCTGTGCAGCACAGCCCTGCTGCTCCCGAAGGCCGGCCCGGAGCTGGAAGGGCAGCGCAGCGCCCAGGCCGCGGCCGGGGGATGCACCGGGGCAGCCCCGCGGGGACCCGCCCGTGGGACCCGCACCCCGCTCACACCCTTCCCCTGCGGGCCCGCCGGGCCCCGCGGTCCGAGCCGCGCTGGCAGCGGGGCGGAGGCGGCTCAGCCCGCCGGAGCGGAGTGACGAGGCGGCCGGGCCGGGCCGGGCCGGGGCGGGCGGTGCTGTCAGCGCTGCGAGCAGGGCCCGGCGCGGACGGGGGGACCGCGGGGGCTCCCCGGGCCCCGCCGCCCACCGAGGGTGTCCCACGGCCTCCTGCAGCACCCGAGGGGCCCCGGGGCCGCCACTCGGAGCGCTCGGAGCCTTCAGGGCCCGCTCCCCCCGCGACGCGCCACTTGCCTGCGAGGGCCGAGCGATGGGCCGGGCCGGGCAGGGCACTCGGCGCGGGCGGCGGGCAGGGCTGTCCCGCTCGGGCCGCCGGAGCTCCCGGTGCGTCTCCCGCTGCGGCCCCGCCCGCCGCGCCCCGGCAGCATCGCCGGGACCCGGATGGGGCCGCGCCCCCCGCGCGGTGCCCGGATGGAGCCGCGCTCCACTCCGCGCCGCCCCCGCCCGCCCCGCCGCCCTCCCCGCGGCCGCCCCGGAGCGGCCCCGCGGGCTGCGGCGCTGCCCGGA
>JAWWEW010000006.1:30944539-31010855 GCA_035583185.1 Anabacerthia variegaticeps | reverse complement strand
GCCCGGACCCACACGGAGCTCCACGGAGCCCGCTCGGAGCTGTCGGAGCCCCCCGGCCCGGGCGGGGCCGGCGCCGCCGCCGCCCCGGATGCAGTTCGCGTTCCCGTTCCAGTTCCGGTTCCCGTGCCCGCCCCGCCCTCCGTGGCCCCGCCCTCCCCTCCCCTCCATGGCGCGGCGCCTGCCGGGAAGGGAACGGCGCGCGGCGGCGGCGCCGCCATGTCCGGGGGCAGCAGCGCCGGGGAGTGGTGCCTCATGGAGAGCGACCCGGGCGTCTTCACCGAGCTCATCAAGGGCTTCGGTGAGCGGCGCGGCACGGCCGGGCGGCGGGGGCTCTGCGGGGCTGTGCCCGCCGCGGGGCTGCGGTGCCCCGGCGGGGAGCGCGGGGCTCCGGCCGGGCGGGCGGGAGCGCTCCCGGTGCGGGCCGGGTCGTGTGTCGGGACCTCCCGCCGGGCCCAGCCCCGGCCCGGCCCAGGCACGTGTGGCGCCGCCGCCGGAGGGCTCGGCGGGGAATCATGGGCTGGGCTCGGCCGGGAGAGCCCTGCGGGCGCGGCCGGCCCGGGCTGTGGCCGCGGCACAGCGCTGTGAGACCGGCCGCGGTGCTGGGCGCCGGGCCCGGCCCTCCCCTGAGCCCCTCCCTGAGCCCCTCCGCCACCGCCCTGGGCAGCCCACTCCGATGGCCGAGCACCCTTTCTGTGAATAAGTTCCTCAAAATGTCCAACTTACACTTTCCGCGGCGCAGCTGAAGACTGCGCTCTGCTCCTGTCTTGAGCTGCCTGCAGCAATGTGGGGAGCAGGCTCCCCAGGCCGGGCTGGGCGGCTGGGCGCGCTGCAAGGGGCTGCTTGGCCTTCTTCAGCTTTATGTTGAATTGCCTTTAAAATCCTTGTCGGTACCATGTGTGTATGGTTAGAGTGGCACATAAGTCTACAGAGTATTTTGGTCAAAGAAGCGGAATTATTTTATGCTGCGTTACATTGATTCATTGTTTCTGTGGTGTCTTTTTCTCGTGTCCAGATATGCTTCTCCTTTTATGTTTTTGTTTAATAGACTAATCTTCCACCTCCTAAGTATTGAAACTTTTGGGCTGTCTTATGCAAATGCCTTGCTTGAGCATATTGTTTATAGTATTTTCAGTTTGCTACCACGGCTCTTTTTCTGGAGATGGATACTTTAAGTTCTGCTTTGGACTTGCTGATAATGTCTTTAAAAGCATTGTTTTCAGTTGAGCAAAGGACACGAGGTGACCAAAGGTATTTTAATCTCCTCTGCTTCTTTTTGAAATGCAAACCCCATAAATAGACTTATCCCTAACCTGAAAGTACAAGTTATAAATGTAGTATATGTCTTTATGTGTCTTTTTCATGTGTCTCTTTTCATGTGTCTTTCTGTACTGGCTGCACCACTTTTTAAATGAATTGTATTTTTCCTTGTTTCAGGCTGTAGAGGAGCACAAGTTGAAGAAATATGGAGTTTGGAACCAGAGAACTTTGAAAAATTAAAGTAAGGCACATGTTTTTTATTTTCATTAGTCTGAACTCACTGAAAGAATGTGTATTAAACTCAGGTGTGTGTTTGGTAGCTCTTTTCTTTGGGGCTTTTTCTGTTTTTTCCTTCAGTTTCTGCAGGAGTCCATTAGGATTTTGCTTTAATGGAATATTTGACAATTAAATTGCTTTTCAGTAACGCCTTGATACTTAAATTGGCTTTCCTGGGTTTTAAAAGAGGTGCTAATAGTGGCTAGAATATGGAAAGAGATTTTTAATGGTTTTGCCATTAGTTTGCATTATGTCTTTTAACAAATGCTTTGCCAAATTTCTGTTCTTTGCTTTATTTCCCTTTTTCACATAACATGATGTTGCAGCTGTTGACTAGAATAAATAACTTTACTGTACTTAGATGCCTTTGTAACTTGTGTTTCCTGCAGAACCACTTCCATATGTATGTGAAGGCAAATAGGCTTATTATAACTGACAGTGACTGGTGTGATATGGAACAGGTCTGCCCTTGTTAGGCAACATTAACTCCTTTACCATTTTGTCCATGATGCATTCTTATCCATGTTCACATACAGGATTTTAAGACAAAAACGTCACCCAACATGGATTATGCTCCTGTATGCAGAGCAGATATTCCACACTTGTATAATTAACCTTTCAGAAGGTGCAACAATTGGTATAGAAGATTTACTTTGAGAATTTTTGTCTCACTAAAGATACTCGACAAGCAACACCTGAATGGCAGAAATACTGCCTACAAAGGGGTTTATTTGCTGCCTGTGCTGTGTTCCTCGTGTGATACTTCATCAGAACCTCACCTGCTCATAAAGTAACAGCTTTATGTGCATGTACTGCCAGATGCTTATTTTTCTAGTCCTGAGTGATGGCCAGTTTCCTTCCTCGCTTCCCATTTACACATACTATATTTTACACACTGTATAAACAGTGAGAGTTAAAGAATATGGTAACATCTTTCTAGGTTTTTTTTTCAAATTCCCCCAGTGCACCTGCTGTTTAAGAACACGGCTCAGACTTCTGGTCAGAGCTTAGGAAAAGTTTCTTATGCAGTACAGTCATATGTTTGCCTTTTTATGGCATCTTTGTGGAAATGACCTTAAATTCAGGTTGATGAATAAGTTTTTGCCTTAATGTAGTTGGAGATTCTGCAAGAACTTTTTCCTTTACTGTTAAATTTTTGTGTAATAGGATTACTAAATACAGTGCAATGTGCAGTAAAAGCTGTTCACTATGCAAGATGTGCAGTCTGAAAGGCAAGATTTATTTTTAGTAGAAAACTGGAAGTTTCATGAGACCTCGTCTTTGAATATTTTATCTGTGTCTAGGATTACCAAAACTTTGATTCCAGCTCTTGTACATGATTGACAAATGTTTTGACAGCTATTTATCACTAACCAATTTTAATGAGAGTTGTGCAACTGTAACAGTTGCAGTAACCAAGAAAACTGGTCCTGACTTATGAAAATTACGGGCAAAATGCCAATTCACTTTGGGTTTTTATAGCACATACAGCAGGGAGCCTGAATTGCCTCCTGCCCAATTAAAAGACCACATCTGAAAATTTCAATGCAAGTTCCCTGTGTTTAGAAAGAACAGAATTACCGTAGTAGCATACAGATAAATTACAGTAGAGATTTCTGGATTTGATACTTTTCCTCAGTACAGGTGACCTTTTTCCTGTCACTTTTGTTTTTCAGGCCAGTACATGGGCTGATTTTTCTCTTCAAGTGGCAGCCTGGAGAGGAACCAGCGGGTTCTGTTGTTCAGGATTCCAGACTGGATACAATATTTTTTGCTAAGCAGGTATGGCAAGTTCAGTCATTTTCCTAGATGCATCATGAATCATAGCTTTAATACTGAAAAATTAGCCATCTTTTTATTAATATGAACATCAAAAATTAACATTTTCCAAGGTGAAATGATTTCAACACATTCTTGAGAGTAGAAGCTGTGTATTGAAAGGTGATGAGCAGAGCAAATTGGTTTGATCTGTTAAGTCAGACAAAAACATTGGCTATGGAAGAGTAAGGTTTATATATATTGGACAGCCCACACACTACCTCACTCCTCTGTGCCATAAATAATGACTTGGTAAATGTTCTTAGCAGAATGAGCAAATTATTTTTTTTGAAACCACTTTCAACAACTCCTTGAAAGAAATGTTTATTTTAGTCCTCTTTTTATTTCTTGTGTTTCTCAAATGCTCTGCAGCTGGGGCAGTGTAACTCTAGGATAATACTTTCCTTTAAGAGTTTGCAGACCATTTTGGCATGCAAATTTAAAGTATTTAAATCAGAAAGGTGAGTTTAAATTCAAAGTTACGGGAAAATTTGGTTTTGCTGATGTAGGCCATTTTATTTTATTAAATACTGAATAGTACTGAAATTCTGTGTTAGTATTGACAGACTGCTCTGTGTGTGGTTTGCAAGCAAGAAAAGCAAGAGAATATAACCCGAATGAAAGTAGGAGTATTTAATAAATGTTTTTAGATCTTTTTCAAGATGTGCTTCTGAAACAGTGGTAAATGTAACAGTCTAAACAAGAAATGTATCCCTATGTGTGCTAATTACAAAACATTCATACCAAAGGGCAAAATATTAGGCTTTCTATGAAGACTGTTACATAGAGTAGTTGTTGAAGTTTGGGGTTTTTTTGTTGGGTTGAGGTTTTTTGTTGTTTTATTTTCCACCACAAATAGGGAATTGTCTTGTGTGTAAATTTCAGATTATGAAAAAGTCTCCACACACTTTCAGCTGAAAGTATAGAAATATGGAAAACAATGGAATTAGCTGTCCTGGGCAGTCTGTGCCTGTGCTTCTGTTGTGTTTCTTTTATAGTCACCTTACTGATTCATGCTGTTGTGAAGGACTTCTTTCCTTGCTCTTTTTTAATGCTGATTTTCTTCATTCTTCCTCTGCTGCAGCCCTTGAGTTCGGTCAAGCATTGCCCACCATTTTTATGATACAATGGTCAGCAGTGGTTTGCCAAATGTCTTTATAGTTTGATAGCTCTGATAGGCACTGGTTTAAGTTATGATTGGTATCTAATCAAATATATTGTTAGTGATCATACAGAGCAGCCATGATGCAAAGAACCTCAGGGAAAATCCTTGATATAGCTCTCAAAGGCTAGTTACGTGGCAGGAGGAAATTACTCTGACAGGAGTCTAGAGAGGAGTTTTTTGGTTTGGGGTTTTCTTTTGGTTTGTTTGGGTTTTTTAAGATGAAGGTAAATCTTCCTTCACTCAAAGCATTTCATTTCTTCTTTCCTGTCAGTAGTTGAGGTTCTCCCATAATTGCTGTTCTTGTGAATGCTGAAAACTTCCAGAGAATTTGTCTGCTTATTCTGCTTCTTTTGCATTTTTCCCTGCTCTTCACTTCCCTTTTTGAAGTTTGACACCAGGTTTGAAAGCAAGTAGCTAGGAGGAGCTTTCTTGAGCTTTGTGATTGCAGAAAGTACATCAAAAAATTTGGATGATCTTAGACTTGATAACAAAACCCACAAAATTCAAGGCTAACAGAGAAGTGTTCATTATTTTGTAGGTTTCTTTAAAATTTCCTATGATATTTTAATGTTTTCTTAAGCCTGAAACATCTTTGTGGAGGTGTTGGAACTTTGTAATTTTCTGCTTCCTTCACCTTGCTGCCTTTAAGGAAGTTGTGCTGGAGTGACTTAATTTTAGCATGGAAAGCAATTTCTAGAAATACAGACTCTTAGAATAGTAGTACCTGGTTATGCCACTTGATGGCATGGAATAGATATTTCAAACGTAATTTGCAAAAAGTTTAAAATTAGTATCTTTTTGTGTTTTAATTTGTCTATCTGTCAGGTGCAGTGGCTTAGCAAAATCAAGAATTCCTTAAAGACATATATATGCTCGTGTTTCTTATCAGTTTAGTTTTGTCTAGACTGAAATATTGTGTCTGCATAACTGGTAAAATAGCTATGAAGAAATTAGTGTTAAAAGTCAACAGATAAATGAAAGAAACTGCTTTGGGTATTTTGGAGGGATATGTGATACCAGTTTAGCTCTGGTGACTTGGGTTAGGGATGAAACTTTAGGAGCAGTGTTTTGAGGACGTGTAGTGTTCCCTTGAGTGGCTGTCTGTTCAGGTGATGAGAGCAGGATGCCTTGGTCCTCTCAGCCTGTCTCCTTTCAGCCTCATGGTTCTGTTCCTCTCTGGCAATGGCTCAGCAGCTCATTGGGCCTGTGTGAACCACTGCAGCTCAGCAGCAGCTTTCTGTAGATGCTCTGTGCATATTTTCTGGGTTGGTCTCCTGCTGTATTATGAGATGTGTTTGTTCGGTGAGTCTGTACAGGACAAAGCCAGTAACAGGTAAGTGAGGGAGAACAGGAGTTTCTTTGTGGTAGTGCTGAGGTGGTTGCATTTCTCGAGACTGTAGTCTGTGAATCCTTCTGAGTCTCTCAGGAGCACAAAGGAAGATGAGCATTAATACTGAATATTTGTGTTTTGAAAGAGCAAGTCCTGCCAGCCTCTGTGCAGCTGGGGTTATGTGCCTTTTTTGTTTTCTCTGTGTGACTTTTTTCTTCACTACAAAAGTGATAATGCAAAATAACAATATGTTCATTTTTAGGCTGGAATTCCAGAACAAACAGATTTGTTAGGAAAATTTTTATAACAATTAAGGTTGTTCATCTGTTGACGTATCTTCAAAACTGACATGACAATGGAGCCTTAAAAATCTCGAGAAGTCCTTGCCTCTCATTGCTTTCCCATGCATCTTTTTTTTCTTTTAAATGTTATCATCTAATGAGATTTGGTACAATTGATTTTACTGCAGACATGTTTTAAAATGTTGTGCTGAATCCTCTACGAGCAAGACAAAGTTAATATCTAACATTAATTGAGTATGGGAAATAAGTGATGTTATTAGAGCATAGCTCTGTTTTTGTTCGACTTCAATTGACTGTCCTATCTTAAAAATCATTCAATTGGAGGGAACTTTAGTTACATGTAAAAGGCTACAGCTCTCAAAGTGTCTCTAGCAAAACATCTTTAAAATTGCTTTAGGAAACACAGTTTTGCTAAGAAACTTGTGCATGCTCACATTTTACTTATTTCCACTTTCATAGTGATGTTGTAGTTGAATTCCAAATGACAACTAAATCTTGTTTGAAGTTAAATCATGAGTATGTTGGGGGGTTGAATTTAAAAGTCTGTCTGGTATGCATGCATATTAAAGGTGTTTTTTAATGGTCACTTTTATGTGCACTCATGTTAAATTTGGCCTCCCTGTTATGCCTAGGTATGATTTGGTCCTCTATTTGAGGCCACAGAACTCTGGATGATCTTACATACCCTTTGAGCTAGGATACCTAGGCACAATGAGGTGAGTTAAGGATACAATTTCAGCCTTAACTCTGAATTTCCTGATTTCTGTGTTGCTTAAGTGGGCCCTTGCTGTTATTTTCACATGCAGGGGCTACATGGTTATGCCTACCCAGTGTATTCAGCTGCCTTCTGCACTGCTGGGAGTAGTTGTGTTCTGTGCTCAGCACTGCAGGAGTGGAAGTGTCTCTTGACAAAGATGAATGCCATTGCTGCAGACTTGTGAACTACATTTTTGTAGTTTAATAAATTCTTCAGGTTTTATTACTGAAGTAATGGCCTTTCCTTGGTGCCATGTATTTATTTTGTGTTGCTTGGTGATAGAACATTAACTTCATTAATTGAGACTATCTTCAGAAGGAGAATCTTATAAATGTTTTGTTAATTGCAAAACATTGGTTTCTAGTAATCTTCGTGCCACTAAGGGAAGTATCTGTATTTTAACATTTTCAGTACTTAACTGATTTCGATTTTTTTACTCTTTCAGGTTTGGTAACATTAAGATAGACCAGATATCTGTGTTAAAGCAAAACTTGGGATATCAGATAACTTACAAGAAGTACAACTTGCAAGACATTAAATAAACCAGAAGAAATTTCTAGTAACTAAATATAACTGTAGAAAGATTGCCTCTTTACTCCAAGGAAATAAAAAATTTTTAAAAATTAGATAGGTGTTTTTAAACAAGAGTAAGTTGTGGGACTTTGTGCTAATGCTGAACTTTTCATGTTGAGCTCTGTAAAACCAACTGTTTTGTAACATTGGGATGTTTAGTAAGTGAAGTCCAGGAATTTGCTGGTTATACTACTGATTGCAACAGGGGGTTGTCCACTGCTTTTTTAAAAAGCGAAATACATAATCCATCAGATAGAAGATGCAAGTCAAGAACTTAAAGTGCTTCAGCCTGAAGTTGATCCAGAAACTCAGAATGAATCCCTAGAGAAAGGTACCTGCTTAGGAAATTATGCATCTTCAGGAGTGTGCCAGAGTAGCCTGTTCAGGTGGTTCCTTGGTTTGTTTTAAGCTGAGTTTCACTGGGAGATATGACAATCTTCTCTTGATGCATACCTGTAGTATGTATATTCTAATTTTGTTTCAAGTATTATTAATAGAAAAACCTTTCAGATACAGGTATTTGCTTTAAGTTGGAGTCATGAATATTGATCAATGAAATACCTAGTCAGGACTTCCTGAAGAGAACTATCCAGACAAATGTTGGGGTGTCTGGACAAATACAGAAAATCCTCTTAGTCCTCAAGTCCAAAAACAAAAAATCTTTTGGGAACAACCTGCACTTATTATCATGTGATGTAAATGCAGAACATGTTTTCTGCCAATGCTGGGACACCCTCAGTAAGAGATATTTTGGAAATTAGAGAGCTGGGTATCCTGACCAGTTTCTCTTGAAGCACTCAATAATTTGTGTGTACCAGTGCTGGACTGGCTGTGTGCACTGGTGGCATTGTGCCTGTGTGACAAATCAACCTGGCACTTGCCCACATTTGGTACTGCAGTCACATCCTCCTCACCCTGCTGTGAGCTGCCACTAGCCAGGTACCTCCTTCCATCCTTGTAGTTCTCCCACATCACCTGCATCCAGGAACACCCTGGATTTGTATGTGCATCACCTGCACTTGATTCTGTCCCTCTGCTGCAGGACTGTTCTCGCTGCCCTTTCTTTACCTCCTGCCTCTCACTTTATCTAAAGTTCTGTAATGCATTTCTATGATGCATTTTCATTCCAACAGCTGGAGGACACCGGCCTCAGATCTGCATCTTTTGCATATTTTCTAGCAGTTAGTGTTTAGCTTGGCCCTTACTTCATCAGACTCGTCTCATACTGTGTGTGGAATACAAAATTATATTTATACTCAAAGCCCAATAATTGATGAGCCCATGAATTCCTTGCCAAGTCTAATTTTTCCTCCTATTTTCTTCTGTTGTTTAAAGCTCCTGTATCCAGCTAGTCAGCACAGTTTCGGCATTGATCTTAGCTCTGGGCACAAAATCTCTCTAAATTTCCCTTCCCTTTTTTTGAAGCCATTATTGAGTTATCTGTGCCAGAGCAACTGATTGCTCCATCTTGATATTTTAGCAGAAGTACTTGCTATTTAGTTCTGAATCTCCCTATTATGTCCTGTACTAGTCATGATTTAACAAGTACAGTTTGCTGTAGTGACCCTCCCGTTATGGTGGCAGCACCATTCTAATGTGTATCAGCACAGTTGTCCCTACCTTCTTTCTCCTTTATCAGCTTAGTTACGTTTCTAAGCCCTGTGTCTTGTTAGCCCACTCTGATCCACTTGGGATCTTCCTGCTTTCATCCTACCTCTGCTTTTGCAACTGCCTCTGGTAATGTTCTCTAGTCCAATGTGAGAGAATCTTTACTTCTGGGTTCCTTTTCCTGTGTTACAAATGATGCCTTTCTAGTAGTCTGGGGGCTGGATTTTTCTGCTGTTTCATTATTTCACTGCTCTTGCTGGATTTTTCTTTCTATGTCCTTTATTTTGCAATGGTGTGTTCTCCAGCCCTTTGTTTGTATACATGCAGTTTGTTGAGTTTTGCTTGCTGTAATCTGTTCTCCGTGTGTAGTTGACTCCCTTGATTACCATTTAAATCAACTAGATCATTTTTCTTAAATTAAAAAGTGCTTTATTATTTCTTTATCATCTGCAAACAAACATAATCTGCACTGAGAACACCCTGAAGTACAGAAAATGAATATATGATGTGGCTTATAGTATTAACATAGTAGGTTTTCCTTTGTTAGGACTAGCTTTCATTGTAGAACAAGCTGGTTGAGTTTTCTCATGGTTTTTTTCTTTCTTGTTGGAAGTGGTTTCACATTCACAGCCCTGAACTAATTTTCATTTTTTAATACAAAATTCACATCTTCTCTGCCAGTCCTATGGTTTAAGTAGCATTTTCAATTTCAAAACACTGTTATAGACAAAAGACATGTTACATTTTCCTAACCTATAACTCACTGAGAAAAAACTGATATAAAGTCTTTCTTGTATTATGGCCTTAAACCTTTTGATTACTCTGTTTTTAATTAAATCTCAGATTATATTTAATAATCCTTGTAGCCTCTTTCTTAAAATACTGTGTTTTTGTTAGGGGATTAGAAAACAACATTAAAAACATGGTTTTAATGTAAAGGGGGTTGTTTATATTTTCTAACAATGGACTATTTAACATTGAAGTGTAAGTGTCAAACTAGTCATTTACATGTTAGCTTGAAAAGGATAGGTGTATTGTAAACAACTGAAAAATCTTAAAGTGTCATATGGCTTATTATATTATTTAGCAAACCGTCTTTTGAATAATTTTCACATCTTGAAACACTTCTAAATTTTATTACCTTATCCCTAGAATATTTGATATTCTTTTGTCCAACACAATCTCTTAATAAACATTTTAGGTTCCATAATGTGCTTTATTTCCCCAAACTATGTTTTTTTTTGACCTCCTGTGCCTGGTAGGAATACTGATTATTTGAAGGACATTTTCTGCAGGGAAAGCTGACTTTTTTTTTTTAAGGCCATAGATGCAATAGTGCTTTTCAACAGAGATCAGAGGATTCCTGCATTTCTTCTTTGTCCTTCCTTAATTGCTCTAGGGAGATGCTGAGGTAGTTGAATGACAGTTTCGAAGTAGAGCTGTGAAATACCATTTTTCTCAATGAATGCTGTATGACAGCCATGCGGAGTTCATTCTCTCAGTCTCCAACAACAAAGGCTTTTCTGTAGCTACTCAGGCAGCAAATCTGACCTGTTTCAGAGTGAAGTTGTAATGTGAATCTGCATAGAAAGTGTGTGTGTGTAACAAAAAAAAGTTGCCCAGTTTAAAGTAAATTATCACCAGTAATGATCAAGTTCTCAATACTTTTTTCTAGGTCATTAATAATGCTTGTGCAACTCAAGCCATAGTAAGTGTGCTGTTAAATTGTGCCCATCAAGACATCCATCTAGGAGAGACTTTGTCAGAATTTAAAGAGTTTTCACAAAGTTTTGATGCTGCAGTAAGTGCCTACTCTTTTCTGTATTTTTTAAGTCTTAGAATGTTATTTATAGCTATGTTGGCTTACAGTTACTTGGTTCCTTCCTTTCAGATGAAAGGTTTGGCACTAAGCAACTCAGAAGTGATTCGGCAAGTTCACAACAGTTTTGCCAGGTAACATATGTTTTAAATCTAGGCAAAATCCAAGCAAATTCTTTTTAATCTCAGTTTTTTTTAACATTCTCTTTGCAGGCAACAGATGTTTGAATTTGATGCCAAGTCTTCAGCAAAGGAAGAAGATGCATTTCACTTTGTGAGCTATGTTCCTGTTAATGGACGGCTGTATGAACTAGATGGCTTAAGGGAAGGACCAATTGATTTAGGTAACATTTTATATTTTCCTGATCAGCCTTCATTTCAACAATAGCTATTTGCAATAATTGGGTCAATATGTTATAGGCTCAAACCAAGTTACTTATTAAAGTAAAAAGTATCAAGAGTGTTTCTGAATGTGCTATTTAGGCTTGTACTTCTTTGCAATCATTTGTGTTGTTCCAGATTTGTTGGACTGAAAATACAGTTTTCTTTCTGCTTCCTTCACGTTTCTGTTGATCTCTTCTTTCATTCAGTGATCAAATGACCAGGCCATGCAATCCATTCTAATACCTTGATAGTTTTGTGTCAAGAGAATAGTTTACATAATGGCAGCATGTATACAGCTGTGATACTTTTCTTACATTATGTGGCTTGTGTTTACACACTACCCTCTTTCTTCTTAGGTAGCAATTATTTGGCTATTTTCAGCATAGTTTTATTCCCTGTAAGACTTGTTTCTGTTCTGTAATCTTTCTTAACGTGGTGATCTGTGTGCTGTCTTGAAAAGTTCTGCAGTGCCTGTCATGTATCTGCACTTTTGAGTCTCATCTAATGTCAGTGTGTTCCTCACTCCATTTCCAGAGTCGTTTCCCAATTTTGTTGGCAGTTATATTTATTTTTAGGCTGAGTAATGGCTTGCTGGTAAATGGTATGTCTTTAGTCTGTCTGGAGATACTGCAGACCTACCAGGAACATCATTTTAATGGTTACAAGATCACGAGTCTCTTCATGTACTTGAAGGTCCTTGATATTGTTAGAGAGACACTGTCAGCTTAGGAAATCACCTTTAGTTATTATCTCCTTAAAGTCAAGTAATCTGCCATATAGCCTTTTATGGTTTCTTCTGTGTCTGAGTTTCTAATGTTGTATTGCATCTACAGAGACAAAATCAAGACTTTATACCAAATGGACAGCTGTGAATATCCGTATTTGTTTCTTTTGCTGTCTACTTTAATGTCATCATGCCAGCTAATGTCTTTCATGGCATGAAAATCTTATGAAACACACTTCCCCCCCCAACCCTGTTGTTTCTTGTAATCAGAAAAAAAATGTTAGATGCTTTTGCCCTTAAAGTTTAGTTCTGCTCCATTCCTTTGGCCACTACATTATTTAAATATATTATCTAAATAGATGTCTTCTGTCTCCTGAAAAATCACTAGAGTAATTCAAGACTGCCAAGATAGAACTTGTTACGTACTCTAGAGTTGCTGCCTATACCTGAATGATCCAGGTCTTGCCTTTGCAATAAATTTTGCCAGGATGGTTAATTTTTGTCTTTGTTTTTCTCCTAGGTTCATGCAATCAAGATGACTGGATAAGTGCTGTACGGCCTGTCATAGAGAAGCGCATACAAAAGTAAATGGTCATGATGCTTTTAAAAATTCCTTAATTTCCATCAGTTAAAGAATTTCAGCTGAATTTCTAAGGAATGATGCTTATGCATCATTTTTATATGCATGTTATTGTGTGACTTAAGAACATACTGCCCAGCATGAGACAAATGTGATGACAAATAAATCTCAGATATGCTGTACTGCTGTATAACTAAACAAAGCAGATATCTGTGTGGAGAAGAGGGATCCTACCAGTGCTCTGGAAACAGAAAAGAGAGATAATTGGCTCTGCTAAACAGATGTGGTTTTTTGCAAGTGAAAACTAAAGAGTGTCATGACCATGAATTAAGTTTGGGTGGGCACTTAGAGTTAAAAATACTAGATAGTAACCATATCCATACAGCTGAGATTTAGAGATGTGGCTTGCTTTAGAAATCTAATCTAGAAAAACGTACTATGGAAGTTTTCCTACTTCTTGGCTCTGACTCCAAACTGCAGCCCTAAATGTATGAGAACTAAAGTTGATTTTAGGCCCTCTTTAGAAAATTTTAGAAGCTTTTGCTTGAAATATTTTTTTTAAATAAGCAAAACGTTACTACCAAATTGCATTTGGAGAATTTAAACTCTGAAAGACCTGCTAGCCACATTGTTGAATGTACTTTTCACACTTTATGAAGAAGTCTCCAGTGTTTTCTAACAAATAACAGTAATGCAAAAGTAAAAACTGTTCTGTGCAGCAGTCTTCTGCAGGTTTTGTTGTCACCTATATCATGTTTTGTTTTCTTTTTTGGACTGTTTAGGTATTTATGTTTTATGACCACAGACAAGAATAGTAATGTCCAGAGAGAGGAATTTATTAGGAGTTAGATATTGGATAGAGTTCATTTGAGGTCCGATTTTACTTTGTTACAAGATGGAATCTGTAGCACAACTTCATTTTATAGATACATTTAAAATTTTGTTTCCACGAAATGCACTCCGTTACAATGAAATCGAGGAGGAGGTTTTTGAATTGTCATTTTAGTGACTGATTTTGAAAGTGGGTTGTTGTTGTTCTGTTTTTCTGTTCCTCATTTAGGTACAGTGAAGGTGAGATAAGGTTTAACCTGATGGCCATTGTGTCTGACAGGAAGATGATATATGAGCAGAGGATTGCGGAGTTACAGCAGCAACTTGCAGAGGTAGGCCATGGTGTTTAAATTAGTGGAGGAGCTCTGATAGTTCTGTGTGTTTGCTTTCCTATTCATCTCTCTTGCTCCAAATGGAGCATCACTAAAAACATCAGGGAAGGGTTATTGCCCTTCTGTCCAGCACAGTCACTGCTGCAGCTCTGGTTACTTCCCAGTGAGCCAATCTGGGCACTCAGTACAGTGTGACCGTGTCTTTGTGGCTCTCAGTCTTGACTCATGTACTGTGTACGGTTCTTTGCCTTGTACCTGAGCTCATCTGCTTATAAATAACTGAGGAAATTCCTGGAATGTTCCTGTAACTGTAAGCAAAACTGAATCTCTGATAGAAATACTCTTAAGACAAGACTTACTTTAATTTTTTTCTGTTTTGTGGAAGGAGGAGCCTATGGATACAGATCAGAGTAGTAATATGCTAAGTTCTATACAATCAGAAGTTGCAAAATACCAGATGTTAATTGAAGAAGAGAACCAAAAATTAAAAAGATATAAGGTATGTAGCCTTTGCTTTTCTGATGAAATTATTGAAACAGTTGTAAGAAAAAGGCAGCTTTTATATCTATGGAAGCTGCTGCAATTAATCTGAAGAAACTGGATGGGAACTAGAAGACAGTTGAGCCATATAATAATTCTGTTTATGCTTTTTATTTATTTTTAGATTGAAAATATTAGAAGAAAACATAACTACCTGCCTTTCATCATGGAATTATTAAAGACTCTAGCAGAGCACCAGCAGTTAATACCCTTAGTAGAAAAAGTGAGTATTTCCTAGCTGACTTTTAAGAAACAGCATATTACTATTAATTCTTCATACCTTCTGTGTAAAATAAAATGAACCCATGACATTTATGCTTCCAAGACACTTGACCACATTTTGGAACAGCTGCATTCACATGTATTGCTACTTCACTTGGCTCACGAAGAGGCACAGTTTCAATGCACATTGGAGACTGTGGGACAAACCAACTTTGCAGTCCTGTGAAAAAGCAAACTGTATCTCCCCTTTGATAATCTAAACAAATCTTTCTAATGGCGATTTAGGAAGAGGCAGTTCAACACCATGTAAATGACATAACAGATGTTGGATGCTGCAATACAAGAGTCATATGATTTGGGCATTTCTGCTTGGGTAATTAAAAATCCTGTTGAAGTTCTGATGCATAGCTTCAGTTAGTATGTAGCAGAGTTCCTCGTGTCATTCTTGACACCCCTTGTTGAGCTGCAGGGTGTTTAAACGAGCCCCCCAGGAGGCCCGGGGTGGGTCCCTTTGGCCGGTGTGGACTCCCCGTGCCCAGTGTGGGGCTGTACCGGGCTGTGGCCGCCAGAGGGCAGCCGTGGCACAGGGACCGCAGCGTCAGCGAGCTGGGGGTTCTTTCCCTCCTTTTCACTGTTCCTGTGCTCATTTACTGCCTTTGCTTTCCCCTTTTTTAGGGTGTTTCGCTATTAACATTGATTTACTGCTAAGGTTTGTATTGAAACTTAGTTATTAGAGAGTGTCTATCGCTTTGGCCAGGTTATTAAACTGGATGGCAAGTCAGGTACTTGAATTGTACTGAGCTCAGTGCTGGTTTGCAGGTCTGCTCATGTGCCAGAGGCAGCATAGATGAGCTATGTAGCATTTTAGTTGGGTCCATTCTTTAGCTGAATTTACTTAGAAAGGTGTCTTTGTAGGCTTGTAGTTTATAAGACAGTAACATTTGGATTCAGTTTTTAATCTTTCCCTTCTTTGGGTAACCTGTGGAGCTTTAATCCAGGTTTATATTAACAGAGTCATTTATGACACCCTCAAGCTGCTTTTACAAGCAAATTTCCAGTGGACCCGAGCAGCTGGTGATAGCAGATCTTAATTCTGAAGCACTGAATTAGATGCTGTTCTGTTCAATAACAAGTGGTAGCAAGCAGCAGCCTAATTCAGAAGGAAGAAATACTTTGACAGAAAGTTGGCTAATGTTATTTGTGAATTGTCCCCTTTTCTTGCCCAATCTGTCTTTTAACTAAGTCCATAAGGAAGAAAATGCTAGTTCCTTGTCAATTTGAACCATTTGTAGTTGATAAAAGTTATATGAGAATCTGCCTGCAAGTATTTTGATAGGAGTTCTTGTGGATTTTTCCCATTCATTTTAGAGATCTAAAGCAATAAGATCTTGGTTGTTTCAAGAGTTCAATTTTGATAATCAGTATGTCTGAGTGCAGTGTTTCCTTGTGACATTGAATGTTTTCATTAGGAAGAGTTATTTCTATGTTAGGTGAAATTAGGATGAAGGTATGAAAAATGAAGGCTTAAGTTATATTTCAAAAATGGCGCTTTCCCCCCCCCCCTCTTATTTCTCCCATTGAATTTACCTAATCTTAGTTTCTTTTGTACTATTTATTTAAACCTGTATCTGTTCTTGAAAGGCTTTTTATACGAACCTAGTAAAGTAGCCACAGGGTGCTTCTGAAGGGTCTACATTTACATTTAAAATGTTTCTTTTTGTAGCGTATGTTGAGTGTTCAGAAAGATCAGAGCTTAACATCATCTCCCTTTGTTTTCTAGGCAAAAGAAAAACAGAATGCCAAGAAAGCTCAGGAGGCCAAGTGAAGATGAATTTGCAAAATACATACAGTTGTTTGCTTCCGAAACTATTTTCATGACAACAAATAAAACTTTTCATAGACTTCAAATTTTGTCCAGTGCACGTTTGACAATTGTAACACTTTGTCTTGTACTGTATGCACGGGTCTGACTCCTTCCTTGCTCTGCATCTTGTGCATGTAGTGCTGCTAAGCAATGTTTAGGTTCTCTTCAAATTCAGTATTTAACAGTCTGTCTGCTCAAAGCTTGGGAAGTGGACCCAAAAATGTGCAAGGAGAATGTACCCATTTTGTCCCATTTGAACATAGGATAACGATACAAATGCCAGAGTTTTAAGCATAAGCATGAGCTTTCTTTGCTCATCCCTACTAACAGTTACAATACTTTCCAGTTGTTCAGTGGCATAGCCTGTGTCTTTGTTTTTATGAAGTATGTGTCTAATTTTTTTACAGAATTGAAAAGTATGAACTCAGCTGTAGAAACACTTGCAAAGACCAATGTATTATCTTAAAAAAACTGCATTGCTTTAGTAGAGAAGATAATAAATATTCCCATTTTTATTTTGGCAAACTTTTTTCTGTGGTATTTTATTACTGAGTAAGATAATTAGGATATGGAGCTCATCAGCCTTGTGACTGAGTATATGCATTCTAAATTTGGGTTAGAAGGCATGCTATTGTTTTGGGGAGTTAATATCCTTGGATGTAAGCTGTTACTGTTTTGGAGTATGTTAAATTTAAGTCTTCAGTGCTTTTTATTTGACTTTGAGAGGTAATTTAATACAAGAAAGGAGATGTGTGGAGGATTATTGTTGATAGCAACATTGTGGTGGGAGACACTTGCACTGTCTGCTGTCGACCAAAGGGAATGTCTGGGGGACAGAGTTCACTTGGTGTCCTGCCACCTTAAAAGCTGCTTGGACTATGAATAGACAAATTGCTTTAGTGTGAATAGTAACAGGCCACTGCAACAATGCATACTATTTGAGTTACTCAAATGCTGTCACTGTATATGAATTTGTTCAGAGAACTTCCTGTTTCTTCGTAAAAGATTTGGATAAGAAGCAGAAAGAAAAGCAAGAGAATGTTGATTGTTTGAAAGATATTCTAACCTGGGAAAATGTTTGTTTCCCTTACTTTGCCTATAGGCATACTTTGTTCAACTGTTAGCTCCTCTTGCAGGCTTGTATGATGAGAATGTAGTATATTTAGAGAATTTTTTGCAATCCCAATGTGAAAAAAATTCTGTTATCTGTTGATGCTTCATATATATTGCATATTTATTAACAGGCTAAAGTTTTAGCTGAAGCAAAACATGCTGTGCTCTTCTACTGCTGGAAGGATCTCCTTGAGTCATTGCTGTGGCTGGAAAGGTAAAATGTGTTTCAGAAAAGAACATCAGATCCATATCTGTGTTTTGTGCAAAAGTGATCAGGTTAATGGGAACATAAATGTGTGTGAGAGTTTCCTACTTTAGTAATTCATTGCAGCATTATTGTCCAGGGGAAGGGCAAGACTTTTCCTCTGTAAGGGACATTTCTGACCTTAAAATTAGATTTGAAACTTCATTTCCACTTGTTGAAAACATTCGTCTCTTTTTATGTGGTAATCTGGTAATTCCTGCTACACCCTGTCGCCTTGGAGAATTTTGATATCTACTATAAAATTTTGCTATTATTAATGTCAACTTAAAATCTACTCAAGTCGTTCCATTCTCCTTTTATTTGCATGCTTGAGCATGTACAAAAGGAAAAGGAATTGCTGAAGCAGCAAATTAGTTTTTCAATGAACAACAAATGTTAATAGATTTTTTTTTTTTAAATGAGAAAACTTATATTGCAAGCAAACTGGCTTTGTGGAAGGAAAAAAATGGATATACAGATCAAATTTTAACAAAATTTGTCAGTGCAATGTGCAAGTGGAAAATATTTGTCTTAAAAAAAAAAAAGGTGTTTAATGCAGAAGTAGAACAAGTCAAAACTAGTATTCTCTGTTATGTAATCTTTTCCTGATCAAAACCCTTCTGCTAATTTTTTACTGTTTTCACCAAGTTTATAGAACCATTTTTTCACGTGTCCTGGCTTTAAAGGCAATTATTTGTATATTGCCTACTTTTAGGACAGTGTCATGTGCACGTAAAGCTGGGTATGAAGGTGGTGAATGTCCAGGTTTAAGTGGGATATAGTTAATTCCTGGTAGCTGGTGCAGTGCTGTGTTTTGCATTGAGTATGAGAGTAATGTTGATAACACACTGATGTTTTTAATTGTTGCTAAGCAGTGCTTATACCAAGTCAAAGACTTTTCAGCTTCCCATGCCTTGCCAGTAGGAAGGCTGGAGGGGCACAACGATTTGGGAGGGGACACAACCAGGACAGTGATCCCAGTGGCCAGAAGGCATAATTCACAATATGTGATGTCATGCCCAGTGTTGAAACTGTGGGGCAAGCTGGCCAGGGGCTCTGCTCCAGAGCGGGCTGGGTGTCAGGCAGCCAGTGGTGAGCAAGTGCACTGTGCAGCTCATGTGCATTCTAATCCTATTACCATTACCATCATCCTTTTCTGACCCCTTGAGCTGTCTTTCTCTCAACCCCTGAGTTTTCTCACTTTTCTGATTCTCTTCCCAGTCCTGCTGGTGGAGAGCGATGAGCAACTGTGTGGGGCTGTGTTGGCAGCTGGGGTTAAACTAGGCCAATGAATTAGCAAATTAAAGGTGCCCAAAAATCAAAATAGAGATTTGGGTCTTAAGCCATTTTACAGTTTTCAGAAACTCTGTGTATGTAGAATGGTGCAAATTTTGTGTTCTGCTTTATTTCAAGGGCTACTGCGTTTTGTTGGTCTAAAGATATGTTGTAGCACAGCTGTCAGAACTGAAATTTGGACATAATGAGAATAAGCAGTAAATTCTTTGAAGAATTCTGCCACACAAGTGCTTTCTCCTGTTGCCCAAAAGAGGTCAGTGTGTCTCCTGTTTGCTAAAAGTTTGCAAACATAAAGTCCCAAACTTCAGAGTGATCTCTGGCTGCCAGTCTTGGCATAGTATATAAAAATTTAAGAGTCCTACTGTAGCCTAATTTCTTCCTTCACAGTGTAACGTTTTATACTTTCTATGTGATTTATTTGTAAGAAGTTTTGTGCAGCTGAAAATGCAGTGATAAATTCAAGCCATTATTTTGTTTGCAGCCAGTGATGAAATCTTTTAAGCATAGTTGCATTTGTCACCATTAAGGAAAGTTTTAAAAGTGTGTTACCTTACATTTGTGGGAGGCTAAGGAAAATATATCTGAAAAGTTATGTTAGCTTTCATTAGTCATAATAGTTAGACTGTGAACCTGAGCTTTAAGAGCATTTGCCATGATTTGTGTGCTGCATCCAGAGGAGCTGCAGAGCTGTATTTCTAAATGACTGGCTGAGAAGAAGCAGTTCTCAGCAGCACTGGTTGTGAACTTTGAGAAATTCTTGCTCTCTGACAAAGTAATAGAATTGGCACCAAAATTTTAAAATACCAAATCACCTCCCACTTTCAGGTTGTAGTAACTTGCCAGAAAATAAAAATTCTATCTTAGGCAGTGATACAGGACTTAGTGGTGTGATGAATAACCATATTTACCTGTCCAAGACGCAGCATGTGTTACTGTGCGTGCCATGTTTGTCAGAGTTGCAGCATGGGCTGAGCTACGTATGTCCTTTATCCCAACACTGTATCAGTAATCAAAGTTTCCTGTTAACATTTAAGTGGTTTCTATGCTTAGACATGACGAGTATAAAGAAAGGAAATAATTCTTACACGTTCCTCAAACTGCTCCTGTGATGGCTGAAATCTTTTCAGTTGATTATCTTGCAGCTTCCTTCCAAGTCTGCTTACTACTGGGATTGAAGGACAAGCTACTGCCCAGGTGTGTTCAAAGCCTTGGGTGTACCTAACCACCCAGGTGGGTACTAAACCTTTCCTGGTTCATCTCATACTCAGTCATGTTTGCTTTTTCTGTTGCTAAGTGGCTGTTCAACATCTTGGTAAGTTAAGGCATGGTTTAATATGGCCATGGTAGCATCCAGCTTTACTGGGTTTATAGAGCAGCTGTATGGAACATTCTGGCTTCTGATAAGCCTCAACCACAGAATGTTGCGGTTGTCTTCAGAGTTGAAAGCACTTCTTCAGTCTTGTCTTGGGAAAGCTGAAACTCTTCGTTCTGTTACTCAGTGATAGAGTGTTTGTTTAATCAGCCTGATTTGCTTAAAGACAAGGAGCTTTCTGGAAGAATGAGAGTTGATGCTGAAATATGTGCTGTGGGACTGGTTTTGAGTCTTGTCTGTGAAGGCCCTGCGTTTAAGAACGATGACTAACCTGCATCAAACTGACAGCAGAGTTACTCCTACAGTAAAATTAATGTGTCCAACAAAGAATCCTTGATCGATTTTATTTGTTTGCAACCTCAAAAGCATAATGGGAAGGTGGAGAAGTGTCGAGTTTATAGCCTGTGTTCACTGAATACCTTTGTGAAAGAATGCTGGCGTTCCTGCATTTTATCATGATTTGCTACTATTAAGAGGCTTTATCCGATGTAAATTCTTACAGAGGGCTCAGAAAAGTGGGAATCATTTCAGCAACAAAATCTTTATTAGTAGGGGAAATACATTACAAATGAGATCTGTAGAGGGGGAGAAAAAGAGCGTTATTTATGTTAAAAAGTCAAAATCGGATCATTGAGGATGTATGGACTTGATCACTTTGTGCCTTGCTCGTGAAATTTCTTTCTTGAAAGTTTATGCATTTCTGAAATGGGAATTATGAGAGATTATAAAATACAGATTTTTCTCTGAGATCCCTGAGTGTTCTTGTCAAATAAAATACAAAGAGAAAGTCATCCTATGCATTTCCTCCAACTCTGAAGGGAATAGTTATATGTTACAGTTCTCTCTTTTTGTGTTTTGTTTTGGGTTTTTTGTTTGGTTTTGGGAGGGGTTGGAACACCTCATAGGGATATTTAAATCAGTCATTTCTATGCAGTGTGTTCATAGTGAGTTCTGCTGGCATTGTCACTCTTTTTGCTCCAGAAATCTCTTTTTAGTGCAAGTGGTGATAATGCCGAGCTGTTCCCACAGAGTTACAATGACAAGGCTGAGTGAAATTGAGGTAGGTTTCTCTGTTATGTGGAGTAGCTGCACATGTGGGTTTAGCCATGGAGGCTTTTTGTCTCCTCTGCATAATCTCACTTCCCTCTATTAATAAAATCTAATAGAGTTTGTTATATTGAAGGCACTTTGAAAATCTAGTTAAATATTTTTCCGTGATAAGCAAGTATTTTCCATATTTTATGTGGTTTGTTTATGCTTTAGTTACACCAATTGGAGAGTATGTTAATATTTGACTTCTCTTTTTGAGTATACACATTGCTAATTGCTGGGATTACGTCTCTGACAGTAACTAAGCAAATCATCTGCAGTGTTATCAGTATCTGATATTTACAGTTCGGCGAATGAAAAATAAAGCGTGCTTTGTCTAAATATTTTTATTAATTTCTCCTAACATTATCGATGGCAGACTAGTACCAAGATAATTGCTGTGTCCTAATTTAAACAAGAAAACGTGAAATAGCTGTAAGATTTTTTTTTGTGAAAATAATTTCTGACTTGAACATCCAGTAACACCTCTTATTTGAAACCATTTGTGCCAATGTGCACACAACTGTATGTGAATTAACGTTTCTCCACATCAAATGCAGAAATATGGTACTGTTAAACTGTTGTTTTCTGGGAGTTGATGGAAAAGCAAAGATTAAGTCTTGAGGAAGGAAAGCATGTGCATGGAGTTCTGCTGATAGTATTAAAGTAACCCTCTGAACAGCTTGGACATGCTTGACTTGATGTGCTCCAAAAATTAAAACAGCATCATGGCTTATGAGTGTTGTTTCTCAATAGAAAAATTGGTTTTTAAGAGAGGAAAAGAATATCGTGAGTTTTTTCTTACACCAGGTCCTTCTCATTTCACTTCTTGTTTTTTCCAGTAGTGCACTGGGCATTTCTCAGTCACTCAGAAATCTATAGAGCATTTTAGGAAGTTTGGCACTCAGTATTTACTTTGAAGTCTTCCTGTGGTAGCACTGAGAGGTGATCTAAACATTGCTATGGATTTCTAGTTTCCTGTTGACAATGCAGTTTGCTTTCAAGGAGGAAAAGGAGAGATTTAAAAGTGAAGCTTCTTCAGCTGTTTTCATTTATTTTTTCCTTGTTCCATCTTTTCAATGTCATCCTGTCCTTCAGCTCTGTATCCCCACTCACATGAGAGCAGGGATTTGCTGTCTAAAGTGTTGAAGCATCATCAGATAAACATTTTTAGGAACTGTGTATGTCTGTGAATGATATTTATTTCATCAAGTTTTGTCAGAAAGGTATAACTAGCCAAACATACCATGACTTTAATCCTGAAAATGCTCTAGTGACAGAGAGAGGAGACATGTAGGTTGTTGGGATAGCCCTGGGGATGACAATAAGCATTTTTGTTCTTTTATCTCATCTTTTAGTGTGAAGCTGTGGTGTGGGAAGAAGTGGTGCCTTTGCAGTGACTCCTGTCTTCATCCAGATCTTTGTTTTCTCAGTGCAGAAAATATTTATGCTGTCAAAAGCTACCAGCCTAAGATGATGTATCAGTTTTCTCTCTTTGTGTTTGGTTTTTTCCTCTCATGTAAACTCCTTCCCAACTCTGGTGAAAAGTGAAAGGAGAGTGAGGCATGTACTGAGTCTTCTAGATCTGTCTCATTGCTTTACCTGCTTGACCACATGAAGGACAGAAGTAATTAGAATTAAATGTTGGTACATGGAAGTGAGACAGACATAACTGTCCCCCTGACAGGAACTGGTAGAGACTATTACTTAACATTGTCTGTGTACTAGTGAAAAAACTTACTCTTGCCTGCCTGACAGATGATAAGAGGGAGCTTCTCTTAGCGCAGTTTTCATGCTGTGCTGAGAAATGGAGAGATAAGGACAGTAGGATTATGTCCCAGATACCTGAGACCCATCATCCAGGACTCATCTGTCTTACATGTGCCATGAAAAAATCACTGGGGGAAGGAGGTCTGTGCAGGTTCTCTCCGATACATCCTCCAGTTCAGTTAGCCTATAAAAGCAAACAAGCCTAACAACTGACTGCACTGACTTCCCTGGTCCAGATTCTTCTCTGGGTGTGCACAAGTCAGAAGACAGACTGGGTTTTGCTGATGTGGCCTTACTGACCAGGGTCAGTCCTCTGTCCTGCTGTTCTTTGAAGGACAGGTAGGGGGTACCTAAGGATGTTGTGACGCTTGAAAATTTTCATTGCGCTCTAAAGAAAAGATGTCTCCCAATACCTGTGCCCCTGGAAGGGTCAACTGTTGTTAAGGACTTGAAACTGTGTGCTTATAATCCATGCTTTGTAAGAACTCATTTTGCAATAACTGCAAGACTGACTTTAGTCTCCTTTAAGACAATTTGGATTCCATTCAGTGACTAAGGCTTTTTGACTTTCAGCAGTCCTATCTTGAAGCATGAATTTGCTTATAATTTTCTAATAGAAAATAAATGAGAATACATGTGCAAGCAGGGATGAGTACAGGAATTAAGTGCCCCCATATGAAAGCAGAGCAAATACTTTTTCTGGGAAGTTAAATTATTCCTGCTGAAATTAGCTCCCCTTTATGGAAACAGCTTGTACAGCAGATACTGGCACAGCAGGCCTGCAGCACATCCTAAGGCTGTGGATTCTTGCTAGAGCTCAGCCTCCAGGCTCACAATGTCTTACCTTGGCCAAAGAATCTTGAGAAATGTCCTTCTCTCTGCTAAGAGTTTGCCTTCAAAAACAGGAAGGAATGTCAAAAATTTCTTGTCACTGGCCAAGGAGAATAAGGGAGATTTGGAATACAGTGGTAAAACCAAATTGGGAATTGTAATGGGAAAGGCTAAGAAAGAATGGATACAGCAATCACTAGTTGTTTCTTTTTGGTTTCTTTTTCCCCCCAAAAAAAAGGGAAAAAGTCAGATGAAAGGTCCTTCCCTGGGTGATGAGGAGATGATTAGTAATTATGTGACAGCCCAAATGTAAAGTTGCAAACAAAGTCTTTGTGGGGTGTGTTGGGGTGAAGGAGTTTTGCTGCTCTTGAGAGCTGCTGGAGTGACTCTTCAATTCAATACGTGTTATAACGACCAGGTAGGCTTTATCCATATGTGTATACGTTTATATGAGATCTTGCATCTGAATTTCCTGAAGTATTTTTCAGGCAGATTTTTTGCTTAGACTGTGGCTTTTTTTCATGTGAATCAGAAGATCTATGACATAAATTTGAATTTTTTTAAATAATAATTACAAATGCTAATCTGTATAATGAATTTTTCTTATGGAGTACAGGAATCCTAGGTGTGCCTTTTGGATGTAGTTAGACATATTCATGTTTCGCTCTGTTGTTTCTTTGAGTAGCTTTTCAATATATACAGCCTCTTCTTAGTACTTTATTTTGCATTTTTCACTATATTGAACGTGTTATAACATGGGTTCGAGTCTAGGGAATGTTGAACCTGGCCTTTAGCTTTGATTCTTAGAAATTCATTCCTTAGTTTTGCATTGTACAGTTCCTTATCTGCAGTACACTGTTATGTGAATGACTTGCAGCTTGTTGGAGGAGGTTAGGTCTGTTGGTGTTTGCTGGAATTGTTTCTGTTCAGCTCAGGATGTGAGGTAATGAAGAATGTGAACCTCTTAGTATGTTTGAAGCATGAGAGTCAGACATGACAGTAAAACATGGGTGAGTTCCATCAGCAGCATGAAATTCAGCGTGAGAAAGTAGCAATGGATAATGCTGTGGTATGTGATTCCTGTTCCACTAAACCTGACTCACTTCTTGTGACTCATAATAAATGATTGATTAAACACAGAATGAAATTTCTCACATTGCATAAAAGCATAGAGAGATGTCCAATAAAAGTAACCAGGAGTTTTGGTTCTGCCTAGGGGTTCTGTTCAGTGGTTCCTTCATTGAAGGTATTTCAGTTGTTTGTGAAAGTACTCAGAAGAATTTAATTACAAATTCCTGGTCAGAATGTTTAATACTTCAGATACCAGAAATATCATCCACAAATTTTGTCAATTAAAGCAAAGCGAAGTACTGGAGGAAATAATTAAGATCAGTGGAATAGAAAGCTATAATGAGTGCAACTGAATTTCAGTTTGCTTATAGTGTGACACATTCCTCCTTTTCCATCTCAAAATTTTTATGATCATATTATCATTCTGGATAAGGAATGTGTTCTGCACATGAAAACTTTATAACCAAAGTTACTTGAAAATCAGATCTTACAACTGGGCGGGGGGAAGTCAAAGAAACAAAGTTGGAATGTAGAATTTTAGCCTTTGTTTTATGCTTTAGCTTAAGGCTATATTTTCACTTTGAGATTGTTTCACTGCATATGTTTAAATTATTGTGTTTGACTTGCTGTTATTGCACAACAAACATGGGCAATAACATGACAAATGAAGAGGGGAACTACTGTGTCTGTGTTCCATGCCCCCTTCTTCCCACCCTGCTCCCCTAATTCTGTTTTAATGGTAGGCTTGAAGTTTTGAAGGTTCCTGAACCTCTTGCAGTTGCAGTGGGATACAGAATAAAGTGTCTGGCTCTTCTGGCTTAAAAAGCACCTTGCCAGAGCCCTCCCATTGCTACCTTTAAGGTCCCTGCATTGCAGCCATTCCCATGCCTGGCTGTGTGCCCTGATGATCAGCCAGACCCAACTTTGACATGTAGACTTGACTTTCTGTCTTGATTTCAGACCTGTCTCATTGCTGAGGACTCCCCTGGTGATCAGTGCTTGTGCCTGACCCTGGTTACTCTCTGCAGATCCAATCCTGACCCTTATCTGCTGCTTCAGTTTCTTGGCTTGACCTTGGGCTTTGCTGTGTGAGGATCTGGACTGCGCCTGACCGTGGCCACCATGGCTGGACCTGCTGTGGGTGAGGGCATGGCCCCACTCCCAGCTCGTGCTCCCAGGCACAGCACTCTGCTCGTGCTGCTCCCTGGCACTGTCCTGCTCCATGCCAAGGAGTCACAGGGCTGCAACAGCCTCCTGCACTGACCTGAGTCAAACTAAAACATACTGAATACCATCAAAATCACAGCTCTGTCCAGGACTTGCTCATTTTTAAATTATAAAAAAATTATCGAAAAAGGTATCACAGAATCCTCAGGTATTTATGGGTCTTATATGCACAGTTATATTAGCATTGTTTTCTGGTAGTGCTGCTCTGTTTCTTGTCTCAATATTTTGATTCCTATTTCTGTTAGCTGTTTTTTGTAGCAATCACAGTCACTCTGATGCTCTCAAGCTTTATGTGCTTCTAGACTTCAGTTTTTCTCTTCTTCATTGGTGCCAGACTTCCAGAGCTCCGACCCAGTCAGACCCAGTGACTCTGCAGAGCCTGTTCAGTGCTCGCACTGTACTGCAGGTGCTTTTTCTAGCTTCTGCCTTCTAGCAAGCAATCCCAGGGTGCAGTGACATATCCTTGACATGAAAGCAATCCTCAGCCACTTGTACAAAGGAGCTGTCCCCATGGGAAACATTCAAGTCAAATTTCTAATAATTTGATGATAGTACGTTACACAGATGTCCCGTCTTCATGTATCTCCTTTACATTCTCAGACCCCTTCAGCAGGTGGGAAAGTCTAAATCCAGGTTTCTCTTTCTTGTTTTTTTCTGTCAGTTACCAAATGGGATATGAACTGCTAATGATGTTTGATGTCGTGTTTATAAAATATTTTAAAATGTGTAAATTCACAGTAAAATAGAAATGAAAAAGTCAAAGCCAGGAGAGAATGTTTGGCTGACCTTTTAAGAAGTGTTTTTGATTGATGCAATACAGGACACTGCAGTCTCTGCTTGGCTTTGGGGGTCTGGCCCCTAACAGTGTTTGTGTGAGGGAAAGGGGCAGAATTGCTGTTTTCCCTGGAAATGATGCAGCAGTATCCAAATTCCGTGCAGCTGGAATTTTGGTTCAGTGCTTTGAAGTGGGATGAGGCACTTCCAGTAGATTGTTATCCTCTCCGTATTTCATGAATCACCCAAAGCTGCACGCTGTGCCATCTGCTAACAGTTTGAAGCCACCAAATCCCCATTAACAGTATTGACTGGGTTGCTGCACAAAAGGCTGACTAAGTGTGCCTAGAGCCTGACACAGACTCAGAATGCCAAAAATGGTAAAAGCTGTGACCACCCAAGAGGAAGCCAGGTGTCACTGAAGGGGCTTCATGCTCTGCAGCAGCTGCATGTTCTCCTGCATTGAGAAGTTAGCAATGCTTGTATACAAGATGATGCTGGGATCAAAACTACGTGAGGAGTTTACGAAAAACTGAAAACAAAGAGCTAAAAAGTGGAGCTCAGTATGAACAAAGAGTACTCAGACTGGAAAAACAAGAAAAGTGGCCCTTTTTATCACACGGACAACTGTTTGGCATCTTCTGCAGAAGTGCAGGGGACGGAAGAAGTGAGAAGGACAAGACTTTATATATTGCTAGAACTACTTGTTTTTCATGTTAGATGGGACTCTATTGAAGTAATGTTTCTGCAGCATTTGCATCAGCATAATTGCATCATACATTCTGCCATCGTGCTTTCCAAAACAAATGAGTACAACTAGATATACAAGAGATAAGAAAGTTAGATAGTCTTGTCCAAGAAAATGTCTCAAGACTTTCGTTCTCAGAAATCTGGGGCAAGAATTGGAACATTTGTAATGAAGGTGAAAGAAACATTTGGAAATGTGCCTCGATTGGACAGGAGAGCAGAAGTGAAGAATCCGTTTTCTTCATGTGCTTCTTTCTGCACAGAGCTGAATTCACTGAATTCTGTCTGCCACATGGTTTATTGCATATACAAACACAATGTGCGGGAAATAAAATTTATAGTTGTCGACTGCAGTAAAATCTTAATGCCTGTGCTCCCAGCAGACACAAGGAGTACATTGTATGCTCTGGGTTCTGTTCTAGATAGCCTGAATTTACAGTGCCTCTATCTTGGTAAGTATCATCTCTTGCTATATGTCAAAAGGCTAACTCTAAAGACAGTCATCTTCACTGTGATGAAACTCAAGTCCAGATCTTTGTTCTTATGTAAAGGTTGCTTTGTCCTTATAAAATAATCTTGGAGTCATACATCCATATACTTTTAATTTTGATGATGTCATGATTAATAGCAGAGCTTAAGAGCTTCATGAGTGTTTTAGATGTCACAAGCTATTTGAAATGGGTTTTTTTAAGTGTACGAAGAATTTATTTTTTCTCAGCATTTGACTGATTCCTAGTTCTGCAAGTATTTATGTGCATATGGAGAGTCCTCCCAAAGTCAGGTTCCTTACATAAGGAATTTCTGTAGATATGTAGAAAAGCTCATGCCTGTGTATATAATTTATGTACTCGATTAGTTCTCATCTCTGAGTAACTACTCACTGTATTTCTAAATAGATTTCAAATATGAGATCCTAGTGTTTAACTGCAGCAGATAAGAAATATCTCCAATGTTTTCTTTCACACTTCAGTAAAACTAAGTTCAGAGCAGCTCTGAGAGTGTGATGAATTAGAAGTGAGATGTTTAATTTAGACTGGGCTTCAGTTCATATTGTTCTTAGTCCATGATTTATAAGAGGTTTTATGCTTTACTGTAAATGTTCAGTGTTTGAGGTCACCATTTCTTTCTACTAAACCGTGTATTGAACAATTAAAGTAAAAAATCGTCTATGTTCTGTTCCCATTCTTCACGTTTATCTAAACAAGTTCTTTGTTACTTTTTTAATTACTTTCCTGACCTTTTTTCTTTTGCAATGGTCAAGCAAAATATATCAATTTTACAAGTTCACATAGAAAGAGGTTGAAGAAAAACAGCTGAATAATATTTATAGGTGCAAAGATTATTTAGAAATTAAAAAATACTAGTCAATTTTGCATGAGGTACTAATTAATTAATCCAGTCCTAATCTATGCTTTTGTATTTTTATTTCTTAAGGATAAAGCATACGGTAATGGATTTATGGATTTTTAAACTTGAAGACCCCATTTCTTTGACTGTATGTGGGTGATAAAGGTAATTTTTTCATTGATAACTTGATCTCTTTGCCCAGTTTGTTGGAAACATTAAGGCACAGTTTTCCTTTTTAGTGTGTGATGTACCACATAGAGAGATAGTACATACAGAATTAATAAAACATAAAAAAAAACAAAGTAGGTTTGTATTCACTTTGCTGTTAAAACTACCTCAGGATTTACCAAATAATGCAACTCTTTTTGTATCTCAAGGATACAATGTGTAAGCCCAAGTCAAGACGGGACATACCTTCCTTTGGAGCTAAAATTACTATCAATGGATGCTCTTTTATTGACTGATTCTTTTTATCTTTTAGACCAAATCACAGGCTTAATGATGCCTGACATATCCAGAAAGGCTTGTAACACTGATGGTAGAGGAACTGGTCAGCTGAGATATTTTATTTTCCAGAGGTAATGCACGTCAGGAGCTTGGGAGTTTGGGATTGCTGCAGAGGTGAGACCCTTCCCTTTCTGCCTAATCCAGGCAGGGGGAGCACCAAGTCTGGGTATCCTCCTGCAGTGGAGCCACTTCTGGTTTACACGTGCCTTCTGAACACCCTGACCTCACTGAGTGTTTTATCCCAAACTCTGAGAAAACATGGGAGCATGGGATAGTATGATAGCATGGGATCCCCTCTACCTGTTTGCTGTTCATGTTTGCAGGCTGTATCTGCATAGTCTAACTTGACTACAGTATGACTGTAATTTATTATGATTAATTGCAGTGAAAATGCAGAAACTGCAGCCAGCAGAAGCTGGTATAGAAAGCTCTTTGCTACTTGGAGACTGGGCAGTGTTTCAGGGGTTTTACTGTGTTCTTATTTTCTGCCTTTATCCAGATTAAGGTACATCTGCCCCTACTGTGATGCTACACCCAGTGGTCTCACTATGGAAAAAGGAGAGCATTTTTACTTTCCTCCTTGGGGAATGCCTTAACCATGGAGAGGTTATGGAGCAGGTAAGCCCTATCACTGCTCTTTTCCTCTGCACATCTTTAAAGGAACTCCTTTGGAAAGGAAATTGTGGGAACTGAGTTGCTGTTCAGTCTCTGCTGGCTTCTCACCAGTCACCACAAGGCACTGCTGTAGCATGTTGGATTTGCCTGTTCCAGGCTAGATGAGCCTGAACGGTGTTTATAATTGCCTTGTCATTCACAGACTCTTAGCATGGTTTGGCTTTAAGCATACAAAGTAAAAAGTAGCTTTTTAATACAATCCAAGCAAACCATAATAAGCACATTGCTGGCAATAGTCCTTCTGCTGTAGAGAAGTCTGACAGTCACTGATTGAGAGGGTACATTAAATTAATCACAAGCTCCTAGAAGTTAATACTAACTCAATTAGGCTGAAATCAATTTATATAATATTTTGAAAGTTCATTAAATAAGGAAGTTGTGCTTATGTTCAGTTGCATCCATTGTCTTATGATTCATTTTGTTTGCATCTTTATCTGCCTTCAAGTCCTTGGCACCTAGTAATTATTAAAGAGAGCAGTCATGCCTATAGCTAAAACACTGTTTAAATTCTTAACAGGACTGCAAAAAACCCCTGAAACAACATCCCATTTCTGCCTCAAGACTTTCTGGTTTTCTTGGGGCTTTTTAATGCAACTTTCTTTTTTGTTTTTTCTTGTTTGTTTTTTTAATTTTATTTTTATTTGATGGATTCTATATGAATTTCATAAGCAGACATGCTGCATTTTATGTTCTTAAAGAATCATAGTAATGTCTTTACATAGATAGAAAGAAGCTGGCCTGAAATTGCCACTATCAGTAGCTTGGTGAAGCATTTTGATGAATTTTTTTTTTTCCTTATCAAACTTTATTTTGCTTTTAAAATCTTACTTGGATAATGATATGATTTTGATATGTTATCAGTTATGAAAGGCTTTTCGCTCACACAAAAAGAAACAAAGGAAAGAAAGTAATAATAATAATATAAAAAGAAAATAATTGTGTATAGTCTCCTGGCAAGATAAGATATCCACTGTCACAGTAAAATGTTCTTGCTTGTCAGTCACTGCAGCAGCACTAGTTCCCATGTGTTTATGTAACTGTGGGAATAAAATTTAATGAAGTTCCTGAAAGCAAAATTTTAGCATTTGTTGTTGGTTTTTGTTGCCTCCCATTGCCATTTTGGGTCAACAAATTCAGACAGAAGAAGAGCAGATGCAGTTCTGGTATGAATATTAGTATTGCATATTCGTATTTAATATGTGAAATAGAGGAGTGTGAATATTCTTATTGTATATGTAGGTGTGAGTGATTATTTTTTTTAAGCCAGTTTTGACTGTTACATGTGCTTGCATGTCAGCATTGTGGAAATTAAACTTCAGGTGCATAAAGACAGTGACAGCTGTAGAGAGATGCTCCCTTCTCTTTTTCTAATATTAGTTTTGATCTTTAAAAACAAAAAAAAAGTCATGGAAGTTAAAATTCAAATCTTTTAATTATGGTGTCAGAAAGAAGAAACAAAAGAACAAATGAATTCCTGCCTCTTTCTTTCATCCCAAACCTTGCCTAAAAACCTGAAGGTGCTACTCACAGTATTGCCAAATTACCCTACTTCAAAGGGATGCTCAGGATTTATACTATTAGTTGCCTAGAAACCTAGACTGTGTCTGATTTTTTTTATCTATTTACTTTTTTTTTTAGTGCTGGCTTCACTCCCTTACTGAGGATCTTTTCTATTTATACAGTGCACATTAGGTAAAGAAACTATAAACTTATGTTAGATATACCTCCTATTCTGTTGCAACTGAGTAACTTTTTTTAAGTACTGCTGGAGCAGAACTTCAAAAGCAGTCAATGTCTCACTCTTGTTCTTCTAATGAGTTGTTGTTAGAAACTGCATTTAATTTAAATATCCACCCTCAGCCCCACCTTCTAGAGCTGTTCATAACAGGGCATGGATTTCAAGTTCCCTATTTCAAAAGGGAACATCTCCTGTGAAATCCCTTGCATGCGACTCCCCACACTGTGACCTGGAGCCAGTGTTCATCTCCTGTGTCATAATATGGGCTGGCTGGTGGGAGAAAGTAAACCTGAGCACAGAGAGATCTGTGTCTTGCAAAAGTAACTATTTTTATCTTTTTCCTACTGTCAGAAGGATGTAAACCTGTATAAACAGGGCCTGCACAGATTCTGACATAGACACATTACTTACAACGGGATACTGGAACTTGTATCCCTTGGCCCAAAATTTACTCTACTGAATTTCACAAAACTGAGGAAATTGGCTGAATTCAACGGCTCCTGAAAAAAATAAAATGTGTGGAGCAAGAAACATTTTTATGGGTTGCTGTTTGCCTTCCAGGTGGCTGCAGTGCTGCACCCAGGGCACCTCTGGGAAATGTGGATCGTGATGTGGCTGCTCAGCAACAAACCAAGGGAGAACAAGTCCTGGCAGAAATACCAACAGCAGCTCTAATTCTGCAGGGGGTGAAGCCTAGTGAGTGTTTTGTCCTTGGCATCACATTTGGGCTTTGCCCTGTTGCAGCAGACACACAGCCTGTCGGAGCCCCCCAGGCTGGGGTTTGCAGCCCAAACTTTCCGTGGCCCTGCTGCTGGCTGCGAGAGGAGCAGTCTCTGTTTTCTTGGACACTCTGGTCAGCTTGTCAGTGCTTTCTGACCCAGCTCCAGGGCACTGCCTTGTGGGGGTGTCTGCTTCTAGCCAGAGACTCCTCTTGGGAAATAGCTCAACTAATTTTAGAAGCAAAAACAGTCAAAAGGGGCCCATTTCAAATGCAGCCAGAGTACCTCCCGTCTAATCAGTTATGAAATCTGATTGATGCTAAAGCCTTTTCTTAGCAGAATGTTTATTAATCTTGAAGGGGGTGGGGAGAAAAACAACACGAGATCTTTTACGAGGCAGACATAAGTGAACAGAAGCTCTTTAAATATGAACTTGTGGGAACTGGGAGATTAATGCAATACATCACGGGGACTGAAAGGGCAGACAACAGCTTTCCGAGTACATGTCGGCATAAAATCAGATAGAGGGAAAAGAAACTCTGGTACTTTTTGCCTGACGTGACCTGAGGAAAATTACTGGCTGTTGTGCATCGTGGCATCGTTGTCTCGGGCATATCATGTTCTGCTGTGATTAAAATACAACTTCTGGTGACAGCAGGAACCCAAATGCCCTTCTGAATTGTGTGCAAAGTGCGACAGTTGTTCCTGCAGCTCAGCTCACGTTTCAGTACGTGCTTCAGCAGCTGCCCTTTGTTGCATTCGATTCCTATATCGTTGTCCTGAATGAAAACAGAGAAAACACAAAATCTTACGCCAAGGTTCTGTTTATAAGAGGAAAGGTCGCCTGTTGTCAGGATCCATGAATATTGTATGGATTTGCAGTGTTCCAGGAAGGCAGGGAAGGCAAAGTTGAAATTAAGCATATTTTAAAATCTTTCCTCTAAACTCTCTATTACTGCTCTTTTTCAAGTTGTGCTGCAGAATGAAGAGCTGCAGGAGAACACATTTTGTACCATGAGTAGAAGTCTTATTTCCATAACAGGAAGGCTCTTTTCTTGTACTGACTACAAGTTGTCTGGGAGATTAAAGAAGTCCTAAAGAGAGGGCATCTATCTTACCTTTTCTGGTGTTTGCTCCTGAACAGACCTTTACCATGTTCCATTTCACACACAGTGGGGTTTTGCACTGAGTATTTTGCCTTATTTGAGTCTTACAGAACTATTACTAGATTTGAAAATGTTACTGAGCTACAGGCATGAGAAGCAGACTTGAACCTAAATGGAGTGGGCTTGAAAGTAACATATTTGAACCTGGCTTTAAACACTCACATTTTGGGCTGCGTATTAGAGCTCAAGGTAAAAGGTGCCACGTTATTTGGAACTGTATGTACCTTTCTCCTCTGACTGATGCATGCGAAGCAACTAATTTCCTCTTATTTTTGGTAAGATGATGCTTCCCACACTTCCTTGCAATCAGCTTCAGGAAAAGAGCAGTTTTCCTCTGTGCAAAATATCTGCCATAAACCCGGTGCCATTCTAGAACATCTTGTTACAACTGATTGTGCCTCAAATGTCATCTTTGGAAAGACTTTTTTATCTCTTTAGTCTGGGCCAAAATGAACACTGATGAGCTATTTCTTGTGTGATTTAAGTTGTCAGAGCACAGCTGACAGGAGCAGTAACAGTCATGTCATGTACAACTGGGTAGAACTCTCTGCTGTAGGGCTTTTTACCAAGCTCTTGCCACAAGCTTTTGTGGGATCAGATGAGCCTGTGCTGAAAGCTTTCGACAAATCCTATGGAGAGTGGTTTTTGAGAACTGTAGGACCTTTTTGAGGATCTGTGTAAAGATCCAGTATGAAGCATATAAGTGAGAGCCCTAAGGCAAGGAAACTGCCCCACTGTTAGTGTTCCTAAAATTACTTTGGTGCTGAAGCTGCTTCTGAGCCAAAAGCAATCAGATATTAGACCTCAGCGAACTTGTGAATGCCAGAAGTATTTTGGGAAATTTTGGAATCCTTCATCATAACCACATGTTTGGCCAAGATATGATGTGTGGCCCCAACTCAAAGAAACTGTAAATACCACCATTTATCCAAATTATTATTCTCTTGCTATGTCTGAACTTCAAAGAAAAGCAATTCCTTAATAGTTTGTATGGTGCTATAAATAATATTTTTCTTTATTGCATACTGAGAAAAGAAAAGCATTTCATGAGTCATACTTATCGTGGGGTCTGTGGACAAAGCTCTCAAGGCTTTATGAGTTTCCACAATGTGCAAAAGGCTGAAGTTTCAACAGTCTTGTTTCTTCCAACAATGAATTAAAGGCAGATTCTTAAAATACTTGGGCATGAGTAGCTGAATCTGCTTCAAGAAACACCTTGGTGATTAAGTTGCTTTCAGAGTCAAGCAGAGGAAAGGGACTATATGCAAAACCTCCTTACAGGTCAGATGAAGGAAAATCTTTGTCCAGAAATTTCTTGGGTTTGCTTGGTGTTATCAGTCCCTGGAGTGGAGGTAATCTGTTTACTGAATGCTGTAATGCGTAACTGCCAGGATTGTTTTGGGTTTTTTTAATTACTTACTTGAAATGAAACCTGCTTTAGAGAAGTGACACTTGGCCATAATTTATTGCAAGTGACACAAATCCTGTTCTGTTAAAACTCTAATCCTATTAAGGTCCATGGCAGCAGAGACAAACAATTGATCCCCTTTATTATAATTTAAAATTTTGAGCCAAATTGCCAGATAAGCTGTGTCAATACCAATTTGATCAAATCTCTTGCATGAGAATCTCCGAATGTGGAAATTCCAATTAGATTGTATCTTTTGTAAAATGACAAAAGCAAAACTGGAAAAGACAGCAGTTTTCCAGGTGTGCCATTCCTTGCCTACAGTGTTGTCTTCAGCAACTAAGTGCCTTTGAGTGATCTCAGTGCTGCAGTTTTTTGCTGTTCTCTCTAAGTGTCAAAAGACTTGAAGTTCAGTGGGTGCATCTAAATGTCAAACCAGGTCTTGCTTAGCTGGAAGGGTATGGCAGTATGGTTCCTTTTGTCTGAACAACACCCTGAAACAAGAAACCACACTCTGTGATGGGACACAGCTTTATCTCCAATACTTATCTGATAGGAGAGAGGAGCACTCAGAGCCACAATAAGGACAGGATCACCAAGAAGTGGTTGGATAATGCTCTTTGAAGAAATTCCCTGTGTCTTCAGATATTTCATCCGGGAATAGCTATGCATTTTGCAATTGCTCTGAGGAAAGCATAGGATACACTGAACCACACTGAATGATCTGACTGACCAAATCTAATCCATAACATTGTCAAAGAGCCCAGTAAATACATATGGGAATCATTTCCATTTGCATGCAAAAGCAAATATAACTGACCTTTTAATACACTTCTGCAGACAGTCACGTCTGTGAACGTTGCATCTGTAGAGATTGCACTCAGATTGACTCATGCTGTGCCCAAACTTAGAAGGCTGAAGTGAAACTCTTAATCTTTTTTTCACTATTTTGAAAAGCTTTGCTTTGTTGATTTATCCCCAGCTTTGGAGAAGTTTCTTCTCCCCACTATGCTTCCTGTTGTTGCTCTGCTCACGTGTAATCATCTCTGGTTCCTTTCAGTTTGGGGACTAGAGAGAACAATGCTGTATTACTGTAGACTAGTCTTTAATTTTGTTTATCATTGTATTTGTACAGGTGAAAATACTATGAAACTAGTAATTGGTCCTATATGATAGAGTCAGTAAGGAAATGCAAGACTTGAGATTTCTACATGAGAGCACTGAGATGAGGGATTGTGCTGCCAATCTTGGAGTAACTATTAAAGTGAGGTAAACACTGGGAAGCATTTCAGATGCTCAGTGCCTGCAGGGGAGCAGCTCTTGCACTCTCTCCCTCTCTGCCTCTTCGCAGAATTTGCAGTTGTTTTGTAGGACTTTATGAAGATTCTTCCTGTTATGTTCTTTTTACTGTCTCTAAGTATCATTTTGCTCTAGGCACTTGACAAATGTTAAATGAACTTTAGTTCATTTAGTGGGGAAATACTTGATTACATGGGAAATCTGCTCTTAGGGTTAGTGGTTTTTTGTTTAACTGTACTGCTAAATCCATGGAACAGCAAGATACTCAAGCAGAGACGCTTCAATGTACAGCTTGTTTACAAACACTAAGAGGCTGCTTCCCTGGTATCTCACCTGACATACAAATGTCAATATTTAGAGGGGGGTTTCAGTGGGTCATGGGGTTCTAACAGCATTTCCATGCAAGGGATCGTGATTTTCCACCATCAAGAAATCTAAAGCTTTTTATTGTCATGGGGTAGAATATACTGGCAGTAACTAAAACCAGTGCCAGAACAGTAAACAAAGGTTGGTTTTTGTACATTTCTCACAAGCATTCATCCAAACAAAACCATTTCGGTTTCAGGTTGAATCTGCAGGTTGGAATAGCTGACCCCAGACACAGAGATGTTGCGTAAGCACAAGATGAATTAATGGAAGATGAATTAATGGAAGATGAATTAATGGGTAAGTTTTCTGTATCTGGTCTTCTCTAAGAGATCCGCTTGTCTCTTTGGAAACCAATGTAAAAATTCAGATTAGCTCAGTAAAAGATGAACATAACTATTAGCATGCCTTTAATAACTGATGTGATCCCTGTGGATCAGCTTTTGATATCTTTTCCCTCACCAGTGTCCCAGTGTATCCAATGCAAATTTAGCTTCAGTCAGGAGAATTAGTAGAGGCAGCTGGGTCTCACCACTCTACTGCTGGCCCAAAAGTGAAAGGCTCCACTCTCTTTGGCTTCTTAGGAAAAGCTTGGAAGACTTCGACATTTTCAGTCTTGCTACCAAAATTCTTTCCAATAGTCTCAGTTGTGAAGGTAACCAGCTTAAACCAATCAAATTCCACCTGGGAATTTTTCAGGAGTTTCTCTTTGTCCTAACCTTCTCCTTCTGGGAAGTTCTCTCAGGATCTCACTGTTCTACCAGTCAGGGACTTTTCTCCTGTCTCCAAATTCAGCTTGTTCCCGGGCCACAGATGTTCTTGTGGTCTTAACTTGGAGAAATCTGTGCAGGAAATGCTCACTGTTTCTTCTCAATATTTCTTTCTTTCTCTTGTTTCTTGTTTGGCTTTTTATAGGAAACAAGCAAGCCTTTCCCTCAAAAGGCTGATTTTGGCCTCTTTATTCATGTCGAGCTGGTAAACAGTGTTCCTATGCTTTGCACTAAATCCTTTGTGCAGAAAACCTGAAAAAAGTTAACTTCCTTTTTCCTCTGCAGAACAATATTTTTTGACCCATAACGGGAAAATAAGGATTTTTTTTTAATTTATCTAGTAAATTCATGTGAATATTATTCAAATATGAAATACATACAGCAGTGGGACACACTGGAATCTTGACTTATCAAGTTTAAAACTGTTAGACCTTAGAACACCAAGAATTTGTCAATGCAATATAAATAAATCTGAAGGATTACTGATGATCTCTTTGCTAAAGTTATCTTCTACATTGTAGGATATTTATCAATTAGCTTGGTTATTGGAGATTTTTGGTCAGTGGTTATTTTAAGACAGGGCTGCTGAGACTGTCAGCTCTGCTGACTTGCAATAGCTTTAGCACTTTGGAATTTATGACTTCAGAAATGAATGCTGTGGGCTCTCTTAAAGATTAATAAATAAAACCTGTATATATTTCTGGGGAACAAGACAGAGACTGTTTGCTTTTCACTGAAACTAACATAAATGTCATGCTTTGTACAAAATGCAGTTTTTCATTTCTCTTGGTCACATAACATACCAGCTGATGATACAGAAAGTAGGGGGGAAAAAACCCCACCTCTATAGTTAACAGATTTCATATTATTTACATGAAAACAGTGTGGAAGTTAATCCTGTAGCACAGCAGAAATTGTACTATAAAAAATTGTACTATAAAATCTTTTCTCAGAATGTTGTTTCTGACCAAACTCCGTATGATGAGGTCAAATAGACCTTTCAGCTGGTTGAGGTATTTTGTTTCTTGCCTGCAGGAGAGCAGAGGGAGGAAGAGATGCAGGGAAGAACTAAGACAAGAATTTGTCAGTGTATTTAAAGAGATCAGTCATAGAAATAACGTGGGCATCAAGCACATCTGGTCCTGGTCTTTTAGTTTGAAGATGAGGATAAAATATTCAATCACTGAAGTCAGCCAAATCCATTGTGAGCAAGTATGTTTCCAAACACAGAACAGTTTAATTATCTTTCCTTGTTAGGCTTGTTTTCTAGTATTTAAAAATAGCCAAGAGCACCCTTTAATCAACACTTGCAAATTATGATCTGGCAGTGACCTGTGCTGAGCATCCTGCAGGTCTGTGCTGTTGGGGTGGTCACAGTGGGGATGGATTTATGAGTTTTCCTGAATGCCTCCTTGGACAGCTGGGAGGGAGGCCACTGTTCTTTTTGGGATATAAAAGAATGCCAGTCGTGGTAGTGACAAAACTGAAAGTTGGATCATGCCCTTTGCCTTCAGACAACTAGGCCACTGAAAAATGAAAAGGTGGGATTTACTCACCCACTTTAGATATTTAGGTGCAGTTACTGCGCACAGACTTAGTGCAGAGAAATAGATTCATCTGGAGTGTTGTTTGCTTGCTCTATTTTAAACATCTCTCCATTTAAAGTGGAGTAAACAGCTTTGAAATGTTCTTTTCTCGTCACTAAACTTAAAAGAAAGCTTGGCAGAGAGTCCAGACATAGATTTTTATTATTATTATTTTTTATTTAGAAGCATGAAGTTGGGCAAAACTGTCTCCTACTCAAAAGAGGTGGTTGATAGAGCCTCCTTTCTGATTGTTCTATTTGTTAGAGCCCAGGTAAGGATGTTAAATTTGCAGCACTTAGTTAAGATACAACAGAGGCCCTTTTGTCCCCTGTGGAGTAGCTGTAGTGGCAGGTAAATCAGATTCTCCCACCCAAGGGCTCCTTGGGGATCCCACGCTCAGTGGGGACAGAAGGCCGGAGTGCAAAGTGGCATCTACTCCCTTCACCTCCTCTCTCCACTCATGTCTAATGTACAGGCAGTTACCACAATACACCAGCCTTGCTTTAGGAAAGTGTTTCAAACTGATGTTTACCAAACTCTCACATTGAGACCATGCTGGTCTAAGAGGTGCTGTTCACTACTGCTTTTGGGGAGAGAACTGCCTAGTGATTCACATGCAATTTAAAGAGTTGCTAGTGGATCCAAAAGGATTCTGCCTGCCCCTTTAAAATACTGCATTCACATATGTGATGGTTTTTCAGTGCTCTTCCTATTTCTACTATCCTTAAAATTTTTAATCAAATTAAATGAACTGTTGCTCCTCTAGCTGTTTAAAAAGAAAGAAATAATTTCTTGCTGCAGGCATTAACTTATTTATGTAATTGGGCCAAATCTTAATTGAATCTGTATCATTCTACTAATTTCAGTGAGAAAGAACTCATTAGAACTGCTAACAGAACTGAAATTCTGCTGATTAAAAGCAACTGATGACCCAAGAGCAATAGAAATGTCATGTGTTTATAATGCCATCTGAAATTAAATAAGAAAATTAATGGGAAAATGTCTGGAGGAAGGAGAGTATTGCATTATCTCTGCATGTTGTATTGTCATCTTAAAAAATTACTCTGAAGGAAGAATGACTCATTTTGGAAAACAGACAAGGTAATGAAATATCCATGAAAGGTCTGAAAACTGAATGGTTACAGTGACTACTATAAATAGATTTTCATAAGCTAAATAAGGGATTTCAATTAAATATCCAGGTGCTGACTTGGGCAAAGTCATTAAAAGTGTTGGGAGGTTGGGTTGACTGAGTTTCATCTAGCGGAATAAGTAGGAATTCTTAACTCACAATAAGTACTACACTGTGGTCCTTATTTTGGCTACCGGTGCCCCTCCTGCACCTCTTCTTTTTCACCTTCCCTTGTTTGTTTCTTCTCCTTGTGCATTGCAGAGTAATGGTAAATGTCTGCAGCTATCGTACCTAGATGCTTCATTAAAGCAAATGAAAATGGAGGGGAAGAAATCTGTGCAGTCAGGTAAATACCCTCCAGAAGAGAAGAAGGAATCCGTATGCAATGGCTCGATTCCTAAAAAAGGGAACAGCTTATTAGACTCTGGAGTGGTTCCTGTCAAAGATGAGCCGGTCCTGGAGCTCCTCAGTCATTTCTATCAATATCACAACAACACAAGCTGTGGAAAGAAATGCTCAATTGCAAGTGTTCTGCTGTCCCCCTGTGACTCTGTGCCAGCAACCCTGATAGGAGGTTTTTCTTCAGCCCTGCTCTTTCTGACTCGCAGTGAGAGGCACACTTGTAAACACTGATGAGAAAGATAGCAGCATCCCACTCACATGAGTATTAGTTACTGCAAAAAGAGCTTTATGGGACTGTAAAGTGTGATTTCTTCTCTCTCCCTCAGCCTGACAAGTTCTGATATTTCTTGTCCTCTATTGTTCTATACTATTTATAACCCCTAGCTACGCAGATGGCCCTCGCTACAGCCCCCCTGCTAGTTTAGAAAAATGTTACTGTCGCCTTTCTGTCTAAAATTACTCTAGTGTGCTTTATCTTCTCAGTTTCCTCTTATTATTCTCCCTCAGATCATTGTTCTTGATGTTATTTCTAAAATGAATGTATTGATTTCCTGTCTTTCTCCTTGTCTTTTTATTATTAAGATGATAAATGTTTAAAGATAGTCTGTCATTTATTACATATATTGTATCTCTCTTTTATCTTTCAAGAAAATTGCTACCCTGAATTGAAGAGCTGAATCACAGGTGTAATGACTCTAGAAGAGCCATCAAACACCTCAGTGTTATTTGTTTCATTACTTCCTTTCCAGGTTGCTGGTAAAAAAGGACTATCTGTTTTCCAGCAACAACGATATGATGGCTTGCATTTACATCTCTGAAACTGACTGCCACTAAGTGTCTGTCAAAACAACTTCTAAAAAGAAGCTGCTGTAACAAAGGTATTGATCTTCTTTAATTTTGCATTAGCCTATAAGCTGGATATGTGCAAAGCCTGAAAGTTTCAGGTCCACAAGTGCGCTGCTTCTTTACCATTGAAGCTTCAGAGTCAAACGATTCAGAGTCAAAAGTCAATGTATGGTCCTGGAGTGCAAAGGAGGGGGAAAGGGGCACAGGAGCAACTGAAATGAATCTGGGGAGACAGAAAGAAATGGAGCAATGAAAAAGAAAACTGGGCAAAAGGGATGGACCCACCAAGAGTGGGCAAAGGTGGACACTTCTCCTTGTGTGTTTGCTCAGAAGCATCAGGAGGTTGGTATGCCAAGTGTCCTGCTGGAGGCAGAGGCTGGAGAGCCACACTCTTGTGTCTGGAGGGCAGCATGGGCAGTGCTGATCTTCAGTGGGGCTATGACACCGCTTAAGGATGTCATCCCAAGAGTCAGAACAAAAGATAACCCAGCCCACATGTTGGAACATGGCTGGATACCACTGACTTGAGTGGAATTTCAATCCAGCAGGGGCTTACCCCAGTCATGGTACTATATTTGGAAAGATAAATATAAATGTATGCTTATATCCTGAATACAAGTTATTCAAGTTAGATAAGAGAAAAGAAAGTAAATATAAGTAATGATATAGACCAGGATGCCAGCTGACCTTGTGTTTTGTCAACTCACTTTTCAATATTTGTTCTGCTGAAAGGAAAACTTGAGTATTTCTTTGTAATGTTTGTGAAAGGATTGATGTATTCATCTTTGTGCTTTTCTGCCTCAGCACTGCAAACAAGATAATGAGTGATTAATGCACTCTGCTAACGACATGGGCACGCTGAGCAACACGCCGACTGCTCCCACTGAAGCCCAGGGTGAGTAGAGCAGGAGGAAGATGCATAATGTGTCCAGCATGTAAAAGGATCTGCGGGGAGTTGAGGATGTTTACCTAGCCATAAAGAGAACAGGTGTGTGTGTCTGACTCCATAGAAAACCCAACATCCTGTTTATCCAAGGAAGCGTCTTGTTTTTTCATGGGACGAGTCGTCCTTGCATTTGCATCTTTGGACAAGAGAAATAAGGAGAAAAATTAAAAATAGCTGCAGTATCAAACTTTCTTCCTGAACCAACCACCCCCATGGGGAGAGGTTGAAAGGCTCATCTCAGGCAGAGCAGTGTAATTGTGTGGTCAGCTCCCGGGTGGGAGCCCTGCTTTATCTCTGAACAATGGAATCATTTCCATCTGCGTGGTTGCAGCAGAAACCCTCTCTGTTTCTGACAATACTTGGCATAATGTTGATTCTAAAACTACAATTTTCCATTGTTTTTTTGACCCTTGGAAAACTATTTTCATGGACAAAAGCTTACTACCTGCATGTTTTGTATTTAATGTAACTGGCATTCTGCCACACTGCCTTTTCTGCTGCATTGTCATTAGGAGAAGGAAACTGCAAGGCAGGGGCTGTATGTAGACAACTTCACTCATTCCTAGTAAGGTCTTGCTGAGTGGCACCCAAGGGTGATGCCCTGGCCACTGGAGATGTAAGCTGTAGAGTTAACCCTACGAGTTAGTTGTTTCCAAATCCATATTAGAGATGGAAACCTTTGTCACTTTTAGGCCATGAGAGTCATCTCAGGCTCCCAAGAGCCAAAGAGTGTTTTTTCCATCTAGTGCATAATGATAAAGGATAAATATTCCATTAGGCTCTACCAGGTCTCCAGCAACAGCAACGCAGAGGCTGTGATGCACATGTAGAGCTTTGCAAATGTTTTTATTCACAATGCTCAAGATGGAATAAAGCCACGTTCCCGAGAGCTCAGAGTGGAAACTCAGGCACTGCCTGACAATCACAAGGACTCCCTTGTATCACAAGCAATGGGAGGATTTTTGGGAGAGAGGCCTGATGGACCGTGCAGGTCCAGGCTCCAGCTGGGGGTCAGCAGCAGTGGGAGAGAAGAAGGAGCTGAAGCTGCCTCGTCAGGCTCCTCGAAGAAGAAAAGGCATGTGACTTTGCAGAAGGCAAATTTGCAGGTTTAAGTTAGACCAGCTGTAGAGCACTTATAAAAAAAATTAGGGAAACCCAAAAGCAAAACCTCAGAATACTGTTAGTTTTAGGCATGTGCTACTATTCCCTATGGTGAGCTTGATAGCTCTCTTTGCCAAATAATGGCAATAATAAAGTATCTTTAAAAACAAAATGCACGTTTTTATATATGCTGCAAAGCTATTTGAGCAAAATGCAACCCCTGACTGAACTTTGAAATGTCTGCTTCTAGAAATACAAGCCAATGCCTTTATATAGCACCATACTGACAAGGGTAATTTATGTATTCCACAGTATAGAAAATCCCGGAGGCAGTGCTATTTTTAGCTATGTAACCTTTAAGCATATTCATCTATATACTAGTAAATTGGATTTTAACAGGTGAGGGACTTAATATAGCAAGGCAGATGAATTACAGATGTGAACAAAGTCTGTCCAAATCGCTATTTTTTCCTGGCTCTAAATTATTCATCTGGGATGGCCAGAAGCCAGCTATGGGGATTATTGATAAAAGTGAGTTAAGAATAGATTAGAACATTTCTCTTGTGCAGTATAATGTTTCTTTGTTGACTGTGTTATTTTTCCATCTTCCATTAAGCACTACAAGCCAGACTTTTTTAACCCAATTTTAAACTATTCATGTTCTATATAAATAATATTATTAAAAATGCTTGAGTTCCTTGTTTGTAGGGTAAGGGGTATTCTTTAAAAAGACACAGTGTTGTTGTAAACAAGAAGACAAACATTTTGCCATTTTGCTTAAGCATGGATTTTCTGGAGAAGTAAAACTCGAAGAACTTGCCAGCTATCAGAGCTGGGTGGCTGAGCTGTGCAGTACCCTTTAATTCTAGTTGGTGGTGCCAGTGCAGTTGGTATTCTCCTGTGACTATCAAAGTTTTAGCCCAGCTGTGGTCTTGTATATTTTTCTTCTTTTCTGTTCATTTTTTCACTAATGATCTTTATTTTTAATAAGTCTAGGTTACTGAAAAGATTAAACAAGTCTTTGGCCTGTACCAAAAAATGAAGAGATGGGGGATTATTTTGATATGTGATAGTGGAAAAAGGCATAAAAGAAATGAGGTTTTATTCTACAATATATGCAAGAAAGTTCTAATAACTATGAACAATAAATGAAGACTCTGCTGTGGTATAAAAAATGTGAAGTGACTCTGTCCTTATGAAAGTCATAAGGGTCATTTTTTTGCTGCACTAACATAGTGCTACATTGCATCTGGGATTCATTTGCACTGGAGGTTAAAGATTCAGCTCTAAACTCTGACTTTGCCTTTTTATGTCACGGGCATATATTTCCTTAGTCTTTCCGCCCCAGTGTATAATGAACATAACGCTTTCTTTTGCATATTGTTGGAATTACTTTATCTCTAATTTATTTTCAATCCCAAGATGAACATTTTCTTGTGTGTACTGCATTTCCGTGTACATTTTCATATTAACTGTAAGATAACTGTAAAACAAACTACAGTTCATCAGCTGTGATGGTAATACAAGAGAAAGCATTGTCCCAGACATAATTCCTGGCAGTCTTCCTCCTTCTGATCTTTCTCTAGATTTCAGAGCTATTGGATATGGTAAGTAACTTGGTAATATGACTAAGAATTTGCCTTTAGATGAATGGAAGCTGAGGTACAGGTTGCATATATGAAGGCACTGGTTTTAAAAGGTCCACCTGCCTTATTTTTATAACCCCTGGCTTTGAATTTTTGTGTAACTGGGACAGCTGGAAACACTAATGTTGTGAACTGTGGTGATGTCTCTCAGTGAAGTGTCATTGCCATTGCAGTCATTATTTAAATGACCTTCTAGAAGAGGAGATTTGGGTAAGAAACAGCAAATGGGGAATTGGAAGTTGAATGACAAAATGACCTAACATGCACAATGTTTATAGAGGTCGTGCAGTAAATTATCTGAGTTAACAAATACATTCACAGAAAGGGAAGAAAGCTGGAAGTAGAAGATAGCTCCAGTGCAGTTTAAATCTGATACTGTCTCTCAGATGATTTTTATTTTCCATTTGATAACGTGCTAACTTACAACACAGAATTGTATCATTGGACATTTGAGGTTTTTAAGATTACTGTTGTTATTCCACTAAGTCTATTTCTTATATTCCCTTGCTATTCTTCATGTTCCAGGCAGAATATATCTTGATGGCCAAGATGAGATTTTTCAGGTGTTCAGCGTTGTTTACTGTGACTATCTGGCCAATGCAACAACTTGTTTTGCTGCTCTTTTCTTCTTCCCTGCCCTACCTCTTCCTTCCTCTGTCCTTTCCTCTGCTCACTCTTGGCTGTGTAGTCCTGCCCCATCCTTGAACTAGTTCTGAGCCATAACTGAGCTAATTTATCTTTCTAACAAAGCGTAACATATATTAAAACCTTTTTTCTTCATCATTTTCTGCCATTTCAATGAGCTGAAACAGAAGGCCCTGATAAGTGCCAGAGCCCAGCTGGGCAAGCTGGCTGAGAGCAGGGGGAGGGCTGAAAAACAATGATCTGTGCAGGGAGGTTCATTGGTTTTGTCACGAGAGACAAGTCTTAGTGGCATTGTGGCTGTGTGCTTGTGTTTGCTGGCAGACCGTAGAGGGACTTTTGAGGAACACATCCAGTGCAGGTAGCTTGAGGGGCAGCTGCAGCTTCAGCTCTGGGGGGCAGGAATCTGAGGAGAGAGGCCACGAGCTGCCAGCCCATTCCATGACAAAGGGCACGGGGACATGTGGCACAGCCAAGAGAGGGACACTCAGAGACACGGCTCCTGCCAATGGCCCCAGACTTCCCCACACTGTGGGAGACTGTGAGGGTACAACAGCCCAGGGGTTCCTTGGTTCAGGGTCCCTCCTCAGAGGCACCAGCTCTAGCTGCTAATTCCTTACTTAGTTATTGCACCAGGATTAAATTATTTTAGGGATTGAGATGTCTGCTGTGGGAACCCTGGGGCCAAGCCAGTGAGGAAACCTGGTCTGGCTCTGAGTGTGGCGTGTGTTGCTCCAGAAGGGCTTCAGTCCCAGCTCAGGTGACCCAGGTGTGACTGCCAGAGTGGCTCCTGGATGGCTGGACAGGGAAGTTTCCTTCACAGGGACTGTAGGCCAGTATAGGAACATTTGGCCAAAACACAGCAGTTTGATGAAAACGTGTGATTTAGAGAGTACATGTCAGAAGGAGCACAGCCAGAATCAGGAGCACAGTGGGGCAGAGTGGAAAGCACTTCCCCCATTAACCTTGGCACTGTTCTTCCTTGGCACTGTTATTTCCTTTTTGCCTCTATGAAAAGTTTTCTCTTCCTGGACTTTGTATTGTGTTTCCCTGAAAGGTTTCAGTCTCCCTCATGGAAATTATGCAAATGTCAGTGTGCGCACGTAAAAAAATCCGACAATGGCACAAAAAGTACAGGACTAAAATAGGTTTTGCTAATATAAAAAAAAATAAAAAGAACCCCTTGTGTAGCAGTGAGAGACCTAATTTCCCTGCTATGTATTTAAATCATTAGGAGATAATGCTGTCATGAGTCTGCAAAAGTCTCTTTCAGAAAATGAACAATAAATTCTAAGTGGATGCACAAATTTAGTGACAATGATGAAGTAAAAATCCCTGGGATCTAGAAGCAAATCTATTTGCTGCCCCAGATTTTTAACAACTGAAGGAGTTCAGTTTGTGTTTAAAAACAAGCTGACCTTCTAGCAGGGGCCAGGCATGAACCTTTTTGCCAAAGGTGAATGGTTTGGAAAACTGAGCATGTGTGAAAAGGGAAACAGTGGAAACTATTCTGTTTGGAGCGCACTGGGGCTCTGGAAAGCAGCTGTGTAAAAATGTCAGGCTCTGACTGAGGAGGTCTGTTTTCTACGTGTCTGATGAGCCCCAGCCTGGTCCCTGTTTCATGTCCTGCATGCAGGCTGTGCGATGGCTGCAGTCGATATATGGCTGTTGGTGTTTCAGTTGCTTGGTGCTTCGCAGCCAACAGCAGATGAGGCAGATGCTATCCCGGCTCTTGCCATAAGTGGAAGACTTGCTTTGCAGACTCTTCTCTGCAGATCTCTTCTTGTTTCACCCTTGCAGGTGCTTGCAATGCCACTGGTCCCAGCAGAGTCCCTTTTGGGGGTGTTTGCAGAAAGCCTGGGCTCTGCAGGACGGAGCTGCCAGGTGTGCTGGAGGCCACCCTGCCCTGTGAAGTGTGGGTGTCCCCTTGCCAGAGAGCCTCATGGGCAAGGATCAGGTCTCTCTTCTGTGAATGTCACTCCAGAATTCCAGAAAGGAAGCACAGACACCTTAGGTCTAGCAAAGCATGAGTAATACCACTGAAATCAATATAACTTCTCCTAGTGAGTTGCTGGTGGCTTGAGGTCCTAAATTGTGACAGGAGCCATCCAAAAACACCTATTTTGATGTAAATACATGTATAACGCATTGCTATATTTATAGTTCAGTTTTCCATCAGATTTCAAGCTCATATAATAACTCCTGAAGTGTAAGAGACTGGTATAAATTACCTGAAATTGAGTGTCATTTGTCTGACTGGGGAAGTTAATAACGTTAGTCTTTGAGGGAACCATAGCAAGAAACATAAATAGGAGCAGAACACTGTGTTCCTTCTTCAGTGTCTTGCATTGATTGTGACATGTGAGCAACCTACCAACACAAATAACGTTATCGGATCAAAATCGCCAGGCGATAATAAATCAGCCCTGGCATTAGCAAGGCTCTCGCTGTACAGCGTGACCTCCAGTCAGGAAGAGACTTTATATTTTGTCAGAGATGTTTCCATTTGGTAAGAGGAAAGTTGTACCAGTACCTGGGAGATGTGCAGCAAAAAAGAAAGAGACGTAGGGAGGTGTGAATGCATACAGAGCATGTATTGATGAGGTTTTCTTCCAGCTACCCAGAACAGCTGCAGAGGCCAGCAAGTGTTTCCAAAACACAGCAGCAGTGGATGGACTGCAGATGCTCGGTGGCATATGGGTTATAGCTCAGAGTTGGACGTTATTGATTGCACATGGCTGGCTGCTGGCATACATGGGCAAAGGTAAACCTCACCACGCAAATGTGTAATGCTTGAAAAACTCACTGGAGGTAGATAATGAAACCTGCTTTCAAAGTTACTGGCATTTCCATCTACAGAAAAAAACTCTTTTCATGTTAATAACTATTTGAGAATAACACAGTGCAGAAACCTCAGGATAACATATGAGACTATATTTTTTCCCCTTTGAAATGAGCTAGATGTGGAAGAGCAAAGTTCTTTTATTTATAGATACTTTGGCGGTAGTGTGTGCTTTGTTGTAGCTGTGTTTCTACATGCTATCAGCACCCATCAATGTATTTCAGATAGATCCCAAACCAGAAGCATTTTTCCATTCCCTCCCCTGCGTTTTCCAAGCCTTTGTAATCCTAATCACAAACTGTATCAAAAGTGATGATGGGTGGATGAAGCATTAGTAAGAATATCACAAAGTACTGTTTCCATTGAAAAAAATAAGTATTTGGTTCAAAATTATTGGCAGGGTTTAAACTCTTCTGAAGTCAATAGTGAGAATCTACTGACCCTATTGCAGGATGAATTATTCCCACAGATTCAGCACAAACGTTCAGAGCTACTTAGCTAGAAGTAGCAGGCTATCTCAAAACCAGAGACAAAATACCACATGAAATGCACGTATTTACTGTTTGTGTGCTAAGCACAAAGGGAAGGGCATACAGCATGCCAGGAGAGGAATAAGGTAATTTCTATTTTATGCCATGAAATTGCATCTGACAACACAGTGTGTCTATTTGTGAATAGTGGATAAATGACTCTGAACCGTACAGGGAAGTGAATAAGAGGGCATCTGTGCTGGTGATGCAGGACATCCCCTGTACTTTCTGCACTCTACAAAGGAGGAAGGAAGGGCAGGTTGCACAAAGGCAGTGCCAAGCCATCAGGATTTCCTCCCTGAGAATTTCTGGTGAATGTCACAGAGCACTGTGTATTACACAGATAGATATTGCATCAGTGATAAATGATGCATGTACATCTGTGTCAAGAGAACATAGTCATGGATGCAAAACTGGGCACGCAAAAGAAATGCTTGAACTATAGTTGCTTTTAAAACTTTTGCTTAGCCTTCCCTGAGTACACACGTCAAGACATGATCTTTAAATTTAGAATTTAAGTACCGCTTTGATTTCCAAATTCACCTTAAATCCATACTGCTGTCCTAGTTTGGGCACGGCTGTGGCCAGCTCGTACCCCATCTCTGTGCAGATCATTCACAGGTAGGTGACATATGAAATCCGCATGGAACTGGTACTTTTTGGTGCCCTTGTGCATTCTCTAGTTTCTGAACGGCTTTGCTGTTGCACAGAATGTCTATAAACATAACCCGCAGTCACCTTTTGTACTTTCTCATTTTCTCCCCAAACAAGAATGGTCTGGTCTGGACTTTGCAGTAATCTCTGATGTACAAGCAATCTATCTCCAGTGATGCAGGGAAGGAGTCAGCGATGCGGGCTTGGCGGCAGGAGGAGGTGCAGGGCTCTGCCCTAGATTTGATGGCAAAAGTGTAAAACTTTGCACAGACCAAAGGGACTCACTTCATAGAGGCAGAAATCTGTGGTTGCAGGATGATGTCAGAGCCAGAGCACTCAAAACCTCAGTTTCCTTCGAGCAAGGGACGGCTGGTGATGCAAAGGTGTTTCTACCTTCCTGTGCTTACAGCACTGCTTTCTGGCTGTCTTGCAGGCACAAGCTCTTTCAGCTCCTGCCAAATTTTTCTCTCACTTTGAAATTTACCCGTGAGGCAATTCTTCTGCAGAGCCCAGAGACAGCAAAGAGCAAACTGGTATTGGAGACCTTTGCCTCATAGTGGTTCACTAAACTATCTCAGAGATTTGTATGAGACGCTGGCAGCTTCTTTGAAAGAATAATCAAAGCTCCTCGAAGTGTTTAAGGAAAATATGGCAAGAATTTAAGCCTTGTGTTAGAAAAGTTGTTTGTGTCATTCCTCAGAGAATTTATTTATAAATAATGTTGTAGTACATTAACTTCTTGTGCACCCACTCCTACCCGATCGTCTTTCTGGCTCTTGAAATGTTTAGATGGAAAATACAAATATATCTAATTATGCTTACTTATTGTCTGTCTCTTGCATTTACAAAGATGCAACCAGGTTTAGAGCTAAACTACAGCACTTGTTTAAAAATGTGATGTTTTGGGCACTCTTACGTAAAATGTTTGAGTTCTGGGTTCTGCTTGAACTTTGTTTTTTCTTTCTCTAAATTCTTCATTGCTGTGTCACCAACATGGAGGAAAAGATGTTGTGTGATCAGAGATGTAAACCCAACATATTTACATCAGGGACACCCGTGTGCTCAGATCCTGAATCTAGGTAGATGCAGGTGTGAGAACTGGATAATACACTTCAGGAAAGAATTGTCTTTACCCTCGGACTGACTCAGCTGTTTTAATATCTCCCTGTCCAATTCCACGGGTTGTTTCTGGAAGCCAGAATAATGTCCTGCTGAAAGTCATTAACAGTATTTGTATCCAGCTTGTGGTAAGAAAAAGCCCCAAACTCACAACCAATCCCCCCTGAAAATCTTCAGGCCCTAGTAACATTTAGAATTACACACACACACACATACAAAAAGCCCTCATTGGTGACACTTTGTGCTGATTGCACTGAATGGAGCACAAGGTGTTGCACCGAGGGACGCACGGGAGGTTGCGACACTCCCTGGAGAGGTGACAAATGTAGCAGCCCGTTTCTTTCTGGGCTAATTGTGCAATCACCTCTTTGTCATCATCGAGGCAATTCTTGCCTGCTCTTGCAGCACTCTGTGCTAGTCCTCCTGCCCTTTTTGTGTGCCCTGGAATCTGCTGTCCCCACTGCCGCTGGAGGGGCTGGGACAGGGCTGTCCCCAGGGGCAGTGACAGATACAGGGGCTCTTTCACCCCCTGCTCTCACACCCTGGTAGGTGTTAAATGAACAATGATGCCGTGCCTGTTTCTGGACCTGTGCACAGCTCCGCGCTCGTATATCACCTCTGCTGCCTTGTCTCTAGGTTTTTCCATGATGTGCCTTTATCTTGGCAGGTTTATTTGATTCTCGCGGTCTGAAACACAAGGTTCATGCATCAAAAGGGGATCCCACCCCCATCTGAGGGGTTTTGTCCATAAATGGTATTTAGATTTATAAACCGAGTAAAACAGTTGCTATTTTAAGAAGATGCTGCTGAAAGTCTGGCTCTGACCCTTTGCAACTGGGTCTAAATAATAATTTTTAACTGTTCCACAGTGGTGAGTCTGTCACCTTCCAGTGGGTCCTCTGTGCTGCAACAACAGGAGCTCCAGGCAAAGACAATGGCATTGTACCATTTTATGTTAGTCCTAAACACTCAATAAGAATTAAAAAGTTAAGACCTCTTAATAAGAAAAAGGCAATTGGATTGGGGAAGAAAGGGGGGGTTATTAGCCTTGTGTGCAGCCTTTTGTGCTTTTGGAAGTCCCACTTCAGCCTTTGCTCTGCAACCACAAATGCCATAAACGTGTTTTTTAAAGAAAATTGAATTAGTCGTATTAAACAACAGCTCCGATAACTGGGGGCTCCCATACAGCAGAAAAGATTCCTTAAGTTAGAAATGCTGCCCAAGGGCAACACGCTTTTAATCTACCTCCAGTTCTAAGTCTTAAACTTTCACTTTCCATTTTCCTTGCCCAAACCTTGTCAAATAATCTCACTACAGTGTCCTACTAAATGCCCACTTAATTAACATGCCATGGTTGTTTTCTGCCACTGCCTCACTGCTCTACTTTTACTCCTCCACTCAGGAAGCTGTGTCATGAGGATGTGTAAGTGCCACCACGCTGACATCCGCAGCTGTGCATGATGACATCTCCGAATTAATCAAAAGGGAAAGGCAGATTTCGGTATGTGTATCCTGCGCTGCTGCAGTGACTGATACAGAAAATATTAGGAAGTGGCACAATGAGTAGTGTATGTGGGAATGCTGGGTGTATTCAGGGCTTCACTGAACAAAGCCTTGTGCTATCTGACACTTGTTTGAGTAAGTCTTAAATCTACAAGGTGAGAACAAAGACTGCACCTAAACTTTCTGGGCTCACCTGTGTGAACAGCAAATCAAACCAGCTGGGAGCATCAGGTTTCTATTTTTAAACTGAACATTCCTTTTGGTTTGTGCAGAACGGTGTGTGAGCAGTGAAGGATGCACCTTTCTAAAACGTGTGTGACGATGGGCAAGTGATGTGAGTGCTTGCTCCTGTTGGCTGGAAGTGTGGGAATGTGCACGGCAGTGTAAATATCACCTTCGTGCTCACTGGGACGTGCAGGTGAAGTGTAATCAGGATTGTCAATAATCCCAGGGTGGCTGGCAGCACGAGGGGTTATCAAGGCCCACTCTGGGGGTCAGGCTCTGGGTGCAGTGCAAACAGCTCCTATGGGAATGCCACATGTAGGTTTAACACCGTGTGCTATCAAGTGTTTGACAGCTCTGAGTCACTTCTTAACCTTTCTCTCAACCACTTCAGTAGCTGGAAGCGATGAGCACTTTTGCCACCAAGCCCTGCCTTTCCACATGCTCTCACCTCACAGGGGCAGCGGCGTGGAAGGGGATGTAGGGAGCTGGCTGCTGGCCGTGCCAGGGATGCCAGAGCTGGCATCCCGCTGGGAGTGAGGACGTGTGGCTGAGAGGGTAGGATTGCAACACCCTAAATATAGATGGGAAGTCCCCAGCTACGCTGCTGTGGGACTACATTCCAGTCTCTGACAATAGCACATGATTTTCAGACAGCATTTTTGCAGTATAATGCTGGGTTTGCCTCTTTCTTAAGTGCCTGGTGCTATGCTCCTCTAGCCCTGGGTGTGCGAGCAACTTTGGCATAATACAGACATACATCCCAGGCATAAAGCTAGGCAAGTACTTTCATGTTGGAGTGTACGTGCTTGTCCATGATAAATAAGCTTGTCCTGGGCTCCTGCAGTGATAATGCAGAAACAGAACCTTCAATCGCACAGGTTTTTTTACCTTTTGTGAATGGCTGCATTTTTGCTCCTTCCTTTGCTGTGGAATTCAGCAACTGGCAGCACTGGCTGTGTGTACTTGCAGGGGTGTACAGAAGGGACAGAGAAAATACGAAGCTCCTAAGTCCTAATTACAGCCTCAGCGAAAGTCTTGAGAAGCTTTTCAGCTTTCCTTTGACCCATTCTCACTCCTAGATCTGCATGCTGGCTCAACCCCTTAACTCTTAGGGGTGCTCTGCACAGTGGCATGGGCACGAATCCCTGCTCGCTGCCTTATTCAGCAGGCAAAGACAAGATGATTCCTCTCTGCTTGTGCTCTGGCTGCAAGCCACTGCTTGGAGATTTCTAACAAACAGACCATCAGCTCTAATACTCAGCCTAATTTTGGTTTTTTGCTTTTTGGTTTTGTTTGTTTGTTTGTTTCCTTTTTTGTTGGAGTTTTTAATTTTTTTTTTCATATTTTTCTGTAATCTAACTAGTCACATCTTAAAAGCTGTCGATAACTTTCGGCCTCTGGATGATCCAGAGCGTAATTACAGAGTGTGCAAGGACGTGTTCCCACTTGTTTGTTTGAGATCTGCCTCCCAGCAGATGCAGTTGGGTGCCAGACACTTCCCGCATTGTGTGAGGCGAGGAAGGTTTGTTTTGGTTGGGTTTGTTTTTAAACTTCTCTGCACTGTTTGCAAAATTATAAACTGGTCCCTCTGCCACCTTTTTTTTCACAACTTAAAATATTAAACCCATTCAAAACTGGCTGCTGGGGAACAAGGTGTGAAGTCCTTCCTGAGAACAGACCCTCTGCCAGCTCCCAGAGCAGCGGGGAGATGAACATGGATCTGATTTCACAATCTGGGGCTTTCTGCTTATCGCCTTGTTCCCATGAGCCCTTCTGTGGGAAACAAATCCCTGAAAGGGAAAGCTGTCCAATGTGGTAACGGGATGTCTCTTAAGCACTGGCTACTGAAGGCAGTGGGAGCCCAGGGAAGCCAAAATTGCTTTTGAAAGCAGCTCTGATATTGCCTGGGGATTTTGTACGTCTCTATTTTCCATCTCCTCCCAGTAACGTACAGCAACAAAAGAAGATCTAGTGTAAGGAAATTGCTCTGGAGTCAGCTCAGGGTTTTTGAAAATTTGAAGCAATTCCTGAATGTCTGTGTTCCCAGAACTTTACTCCAAATGCAAATTCATTTTAGTTTAATGTAATTCCTTGAATGGGCTGAACTAAGTAAGGAAAAGACAGCTGCATACCAGCATCTGAATATTTCTATCCTGGACCAAGTACTGTGGATTACTTTATTCCCCATTAACTATTCCAGCAAATTCTCCTATGAAAAAAAAATGTTTAATGGAACTGTGGAAAGAATTAAAACCTTTTTTTCTTTCCAGTAAATCAAAGCATCACTGTAACCTCATTGAATTGCTTCATATTTTCCCAGACTGAGAAAGTGAGAGGGTATTTTGGATAGAAAATTTTGTTATGCTGACATTTAAAAACACCAGTCTTTATACAACCGTCTTTTTTTTTGCAAATCCTATACTCTGAAAGGCCTCATTTTAGTTTGAGAAGTAAGAAAGATTCAGAAATAACTTCCCTTTATGTAACTAAATTGTGCCAGCCTTGTATGGCAGATCCAAGTCTAAGCTAGGGTGTATTTCTTTAGTTCTATGTGTCCCCAAAATGAGGTTTCTCATCTCTATTTCCACATGTTCTTACAGGGGACCAGGCACCAGGAAAGCTGGAAGATCTTATCACTCACCTATTCCCAGAACCGTAGTTGTTGAAGACAGTGACCGTTTTTCAGACACGACTTCTCAACAAACATCTATCTTTCTGGAAGCAAAACCACAAATCTGCAGAGCTGGAAAACAGATATAGCAGGGAGAAAAGCATTTTGATAACCTGGGGCTGCTCCAGGACAGGAGGAAAGGTGCTTCCATCAGCCATCACAGCACCACACCGGCTGCAAAAACATTGCAGGCTCTTCTCCAGGGGTTAAGTCACAACTTTGACTGCAGTTTGCACTTACGCCTAATTAACTCAAAATTAATGGCCCAAAACCTGGTACAACAGTTAAGCTCAATGGTGTGGAAAAAACCCCACCATATTATGTTCAGGATAATGCTTTTTTCATGGAACAGTGTTCATTAGCCTTGAAGATCAAAGAATTGTAAGCCTAAGTTTAATGTATACGTTTTTGTTGCTTTTGTTTCTTGTCCCCATTGCTGAGCCTTTCCTAGCATCCGGTACTGCATTTCTTCAAGGTCCACATCTTTACAACTTTCATTTTAAAAAACAAATAAAAAAATAACACAAATACCCCCTCTTCAATGTATTTAGTTGCATGTGTGCAAAATCCCCATACAGATGCTCAGATGGAGTAATGGGAAAGATGAAGTTAATGCTTCTGTGGCTGATTACTAGATTTGAATTTCAGGCTTTTTTGAAAGGGTAAACTTGAGGGGAATATGTATTTATTCAAAACAGTTGCTATTTCATATATCTTATTTTAATATTACTGAATATTTGTATTTTAAACGCAGTCTTTACAGATGGTAACTCCTATCCAAGCTCTAACTGATAGGGAGAAATATATGACCAGTCTTTGAAGTCACTGGGATGATTTCCCTTGGTACCAGATCTACCTATTACTCAATAATTTGGGTATATTACCTAACAGCAGTCAGAAAGAAAAATACCTTAAGCCACCTACAGAGTGCTCAGGTATCTTGTAATGTGAATCACGGTGCTTTATTTTGAGATATATATATATATATATCTCAAAATATATATATTATATATATGTATTTATATTTATATATTTTATATATTATATATATTTATGTATAAATATATATTTGAGATATATATATATCAAGAGCTGTACCAGTTAGTCTTTTGTATCAGAGACTTTTTACAAGGGACTGTAGTGACAGGACAAAGGGGAACGACTTTAAACTGAAAGAGTGTAGGTTTATACCTGATATTAGGAAGAAACTCCTTACTGTGAGAGTGGTCAGGCATTGGCACAAGTTTCCCAGAGAAGCTGTGGATGCCCCATCCCTGAAAGTGTTCAAGGCCAGGTTGGATGGGGCACGAAGCAACCTCCTCTAGTGAGGGGGGTCTCTGCCCGTGGCAGGGGCGGCTGGAACAAGATGATCTTTAAGGTCCATTCCAACCCAAACCCTTCTATGTTTCTGTGATAAATTAGGGAAATGTTTGAAGCTGAGACTTCCCAGCAGAGCTGTAGGTCTTGGAGCACTTGATCCTCACCCTGAAAGAAAGCAAGGTGTCATTACTGCAGGTGTGACGTGACTGAAGAGATGTTGGCTGAGCTTCCAACACCAGCTGGGTTTCAGACAAACCCGGCTTCTTGTGAAAGGTTAATGTAAATGCTGCCTGCTTGAGGAATCTATTTTGGAAAACACACCAGATACTCCCTCTGGGAGGAAAGTGGCTGCTGCAGAGGTTAATGGAAGGAAAGTTGTGCTGGCAGCATGCAGCTCAAGATGTGCCCATCAGTAATTGGCGTCATTTGATGATATAGAAAAGCTACATTTCAAAGACATTTCAAACCAGAAACCAGGCTCCAAGGTCATCTCATAGTTATTTTTTGTCCATTAGATGCAGTTCTTAGTGACCAAGGACAGATTGGGTTCTTACTTCACAGGATGACGGAGAAAAAAGAGACATCTGATATTGCTGCCTCCAGTTACTCCTGCCAAGGAGAATATGTGGGTGAAAAGGATTCCCTGAGTTTTGTAATGCTGCAGCTATGGCAGTAAATAGAGACGGTAGTTGGGGAAGATTGCAGGAATAGAAATAATTATCATCAGTCATCAGGCTCTGGGAAAGGGAAATAACCTACTACGTCAAATTATCCAAATCTTCTGGCGTTCCTGAAACTGCAACAGGGGTCAATCACAGACCTCCCTTGCTTCATCCCTATTCATAAGAAATGCATCCCTGTCTCTTTGGGAGAGATAAACTAGGAGGTATGGGTTAGTTAGGAAAAACACACATGTACTCTAAATAAAATTTCATTGAAACTTGGGCACATTTTAGCTGAAAGTTGAAGCTGTTCAAGCAAGGACAGTTAAAGTCCTTGCTTTAATCGGAACTGTTTGGCCCCAGTCAAAATATAAATCTGGTAACTGCAGTCTATAATAACACCAGCTTCAGCTGCTGCTGCTGAGCTGTGCCTGCTTCCAGTAAAACTTTTTCTCTGTTACGGGTAGTGCCTGGAGGGGCAGAATATTTATAAACTACACAGTAAGAAAGGTGCTGCAAAAAAACTAAGTTAAAACTAATCGTCCTCTCAAATATGCTGGATTCTTGACTAAGTCAATATGATCCTAACTAGTTTGGGAAGGTATCACTGTTTGGTGGTATCGAAATATTGTGGAAACCAGCAAACTCAGCTGGCTACCTTAATCAATGGTAAAATGTTTCCTGGCTGAGGATTTGTAGTCTGATATTTGCCTTATAAAAATCAGAACACTGTAGGCAGTGTTTCTTATTCTATAACAGCGTGGGTTTTACTTATCCTGGAAATGGCATTCGTCATTGGAAAGCCACTAAATAAATGAAGATGTACTGCTGGAAGACATGAATTTGCATCAGTGCTTTCCTAGCTGTTTGGAAACCAGGTGGACTGCTTTTGGAAAAGGATGGTGCTGAGCAGCTTTGTCCATTGACACTTCGGCCCATTTGCATTATGCCAGTGACTCAGATCAGGTCATGTTACAAATGTACTAAAATTATTTCCAGGCCATAATTGAACCTTGTACCTCCCAACAAGTCTGTTAAGCGTCAGTAGGTACTCAGGTGATCTGTAATGTGAAACCATTTATTGGATGTTAAACCAGCCAACCAGCCCTTCTCTTTCCTAACAACTGACCCAAGGTGCCCCTTCCCTGTTTGGGCATCACCACATTCACACTTCTGCTGGTGATATCTACCATTTCAGCTGCTGCCACAGTCTGTAAGTGTCTCTTGATGTGCTGCTCTGTGACCAGTCTGGCTGGGTTATCAAGGAAGGAGGGGCTGGAAATCAACAGTACCATTCCCAGGTGAATGGCATTCCTTGTGAAGAGGCTGGTGATACACCAAAGGAAGTGGAGGTGGAGTACAAAGGGGAGAGTACGACAAGTATGACAAAACACTGACGAGGGACTTGAACCCTGACATCAGTCAGCCACACCTTCCTGTAAGTCAGGCCATGGGCCCTCCCCAGTGTGTTCCTCTTCTCCCCATCACCCTCATCTGGGTGTCTGCACGGTAAGTTGGACCAGGGTTCTGATCCCATGGAAAACAAACCCACCAAAAAAAGAACCATTTCCTGCCTGACCAGCTTGCTCATCCAGCTTCACAGCAGCTGCACAGCTGCTAAATCAGATGCAAGGGCAGCGAGGGACATGCAGGGACCGGGGAGGGGAGGGAGCGGGGGAGCATGACTGTCCTGCTTCCTGGTAAAGCAGCTGTTGCTGGTACGTCAGACCGAAGCGTAACACGAAGACCATACCCTTCGTCTGTCTGAGCAAAATTCCCTGAATCCGTGTGGCAAGCAACAGCCAGTGGAAAGCTCATTGCATGCTGATGCTGTCCCAGCAAGGGCATATCCTGTGCCCTGTCAGACACCCAGTGTGGTGGCAGTGGGAAGGATGTGACCAAACAGCTGTCACCCAGACAGTGATGTCACTCAAGGTCCTTTGATATGCCTGTTAACATCGTGTTGAGATTTAAAAAAAGATGCCCAAATGTGGCTGGTTTTGGTAAAATGCTATTAAAATAACCCTGTGTATTCATTTGTGGTTATGTCAGTTCGACAAGTGGCTTGTTCCAGGGAGAAGTAATTTGGGCCATATTAAGTCCAACATGCACAAGCTACACTTTGTTGTCAGTAAAGCAGCAAAGCAGCTGCATTATTTCTATCCTTGGGGAGTGCAAGCAGTGATGCTCTTGCCAAGTCCTCTTGATCTGAGGAGGGGAATATTTCCTGTCTGCTGGCAATCAGCTACACGCTTCCTTAGTGACAGTTCACTCACAAAACCCTATTGTCCATGGCACTGAAACCATGCAAGACCTGCAGCTAATACGTTCCTTGCCTGTAAATAGTACCTTGTTCCCCTCATATTTGTTTGTTTCTGGTGGCATCGATTCCTGGTCCTCCCGTTGTCACCAGCAACCCAGCCCAAGTGCCCAAGCCCAGCCTTCCACCTGGGCAGCTGTGGGGCAATGCTCCACCATCCTGTGCTCACTCAGAGGAGCTGCTCCTATGTTTGGACTTTATTTCCTAACTTGTCGTCTTGTTGATGACTGCCAGCATTGTTAGTCACTTATTACTTCCTAGTGGAAAATACGTTCCTCACAGACTCCTCTCTGGCCCCGCACTGATTCCACCTGTTCATGTGTGAACAGGAGATGACTCTGCTGTCCTGTGGCTGCCACTAAAACCTTTGTTTGGTGGTGATTCACGAGGCTGAAGCAAATGCTTGGCAGGTCTGACCCCCTCGCTAGTGGCCAGCCATCCTCTACAATGTCCTGTTTTGACCATGCTGCCAGCCACGTGGCTGGCCTGGCAGGAATACTCTGTGTTCCCTAGGGAAGCCACTTCCCGTGCCAAGGGTGCTTCTCTTCAACCCCAGTACTCCTGTAATTATGCTAAGCTGCTGGGCTGGAGTCACACTTATGTTCTAAACACATACCAGTGACTGCTGCAGGGGTGTTTAAGAGAGACTCAGCATCCTCTGAGGTTTCTGGGTGCCACTTTTGGGAGCTGGCTTTTACAACCCGATTATAGGCATAGTCCCTGCTTTGCTATTTCAGTTACACTGCATTAGCTGAGATCTTTTGGATGCTCTAGACTGGTATAATTGCCCTGCACAAAGCTGAGGATCTCTGTTTAATGTTTCCTACCGTACCACTCTGCCTCATGTATGTGTCACTTAAGGAACAATCAGTGATTTGGTTTCCCCAGAGTGAGGCAGTGGGGATGAACCTGCTGAGGGATGTTCAGCCCCTTGTTCAGAGGAGGTTGGAGAAGGGTTGCAGTTATCCCTGGGCACATTGGCAGTCAGCTGGGCAATGCTGATGTTTCACTGAGCTGGTTCTCCCTCTGCAAACTCTTAGCTCTGCAGAGGGCAGGAGTTCAGCAGTGTACTGGGGTTGACACCAGATCCAACACCTTGCTCAAACACTTCATGTGAACACCATAAAAAACAAACTTTGCTCAACTAGGCTTTACGTAATAATTACTCCAGGTTAAATACTACAGGCATGCTGCAAGAGAGGTGCCTTAGCTGGGATGTGGGGTACAGCTCACAGAGTTGCTGCTCCTTTGAATACTAGACATCGTCACTAATTTGTTGCCCTGATAAACATTTGATTTTTTCACAGGAATGAGATTACTGGAAGACAATAAGTGTTTTATGGTGGCCAGTAGAGCTGATTATGAAAATTATTTCTTCTGATTCCAGCAATGAAAAGGGAAAGCAGGTAGAAGCCGCTTTTTATGAGGTTATTCCACAACTAACAACCTTGAGAGAAAAAAGTACAAAGAGATTTGCTAAAGTTCTTGTGTATGAGGTGTAAGTACCTTCTCCAGAAGTTACAGGGCATGAGCACACCAAGAGATCTTTCAGTGTGCAAAGGCTGCTTGCTCCAGAGCATAGTGGGGTTTATACCATGGTATTTTTTTTGTTTTCTAAGGAAAAATACAAAAGCAGAAATGGTTTCATGTTTCAGAACACCACACTTCATGAAAATTGCTGGCTCTCCTACTTCCTTAAAGTCAAACAGCTTCAAGACACTACTTTGAGAGTGTAATATTTTAGACTGTGGGGAAGAAATATTTGAATGGGGGAGTGAAAAGGAGAAAGGAGGTTGGCTGGAATGGAGGGCTGGTGCTCTTTATTTTTACCTCTAAAAAGATGAAGCAAAGAGCCTTTATTGGGAAAGTTCTGTGTATTTGCAGTAGTGACCTATGTGTTCACACAGGCATTAGCCTGTTGGAACATTTGTAGTCTCCACAGCATCACAGAGCTGCAGCCAGTAGGATCATGTAACTATGTCCCTCCACTCTGACCTCCATAAAGCTCTGTGACTCTCTGATCCTAAAGTCATGGCTGATCTTTCCCTCATCTTTCAACTGTGACACATTTATGCTGTGTGTTTATCTGGCATTTTCATCTTGAGGGGCTGCTGCTGCCCAGCACATTGACCTATCCTTTTGAAAACAGAAGGACTCTGCCCCAAAAGCCAGCAGCCTGCAGGGAGGACAAGCAGCAGAAATGACATTTCAGTCTGCTGATGGCACTGAAGGTGGCTGGAAGAGCCCTGTCCTGCCTAGCAGTCACTCCTCCCCATGCTCCTATGCCTGGTCCCAGCCCACAGGAGGTATCAGGGAAAGCAAACAGCAGGAACCAAGCCCAGCCATGCTGGGAGACAGCTCAGCTCTGCAAACAGACGCACTGGGGCTGGGCGGGCGCCAGCGAGGGCAGCCACACACAGATAATCTCTGTGACGCAGTACGAAGCCTGCTGGGAGTGGGGAAGCCTCCAACATCTGCACATGCCATAGTTGTGATGGCCCTGGGACGGTGGGGATGGTGGGGACGGCTCTCCCCCAGAGCCCTGTCACCTCCCAGGCTCAGCCCCATCAGCTCCTACTGGTCCCAGGGACCCAGTTAACCCTGCTGGCCTTTAAAAACAATAGTTAAATCAAGAGGGTGCAGGGACAGACCCTCGCTGCCCCTCTGCCATGCACGTGTCCTGCCCATGCTCCTGTTATTTCCATTTCCCTTGGACACCCCCAAAGGCAAAGGAACACACCAACTCAATAAACAGCCCTTTCTGCTCTGGAATGTCTTTTCCATATTGGACAGCCGACTTTCCGAGCCCTATAAATATCATATTAGTACCATATTCCCTGAAAGCCCAAAGCCAGGCTCCCATCCAAAAAACCACATTGCTGCTCTCTAGTCTAAATCTGTAATGCAGAAACGCAACTTATTCCATGAGATCCCAAGTGGGAAAACTGGCTCAGGAACATAAGTATTAATTTATGTCAATTAGATTATCTTGAATGGAATATTTAATATTTTTAATGGAACACTGTTTAATTGCTGCTTATGGGTACTTTGTGGCTGTTGGAAACTCTGATCTAAATGATTATTTTAATGAAAGATTGCCAAAGGACTCACATATGAAACTCCTACGTAGAATAACAGTGGGACTGTTTTCCCTGGGCTGGCGAACCCACATTTCCCAGTTAGGGCACTCAGGGTAACACCAACTAGCACAGCTCCAGAACTGTCTGAGGCCAATTGCTGAGGGTGTTCACCACAAATCTGACTGTGGAGCCTCCTCAGAAACAGCCAGCTGTGGGTTTGTGAGTTGATGGGCTCATACGGCCAGTGCAGAAACTCTCAGCCCAGGAGTTGTTCCTGTTGTGTCAGAGCCCTGAGGGCACTAATGGGCCCTGACCAGCCCCACCTGTCCCCCCACCTGCTGCTCATTGGCCGGGGCTCCATTTAAGCTCAGCCTTGAGGCCTCTGTGTTTTCCCCTCACGCATAGCTCTTGCTTCAGGATGCATCAAGGACCTGCACTGCAGGTAGGTCTGTCACTAGCCCTGTTTCTGGCTTGACTTTGGGATGATGTAGAAGCCTTGGTGCCAGTTCCCTCCCCATCCCTTGCTGCTCCCTGGCACGTGTGAGGTGGTAGGCACACAAGGAATTGCTGTTCTGGTGGGATAAAGAGGAGCCATTGATAATGTTTTGCCACCTGAAGGAAGCTGAATTTGGGATGCTGTCCCAGGTTCCAACCAGCTTTTCACTCTTGAATCACAGTAAGTCAAATCTGGAAAAAGAAAAAAAAAGTCCATTAAGATCTTAAAACTGCTTCTAAAGGTCACTTTTCTGCTCCATGCAAGTTGCCAGTTTATGAAGTTTCATCCAAGAAACCCTTCTGCTCATGTGCATGTGCGCCTATAAGGGCCTTTAAGCCCTCATTAGCGTCCCCTTCTCCAAATGGAGATCTGGAATTTCAAGTAGAAAAGCAGATTGATTTTATTTATAGTCTCAGTATATCTGTCAGTTGCAATACACAAATACTTGCAGCAAGAGCCCTGTGCTGCCCTTTGTTTACTGCATGGCATTGCTTTCCCATTGGGCTGGAGTGGTGAATCATCGTCACTGCTGAGCTCGCCCTGCTCTCAGAGGCCCCCTCCAGTCTCTGGGCCACAGAGCACTTGATGAGGGTCAGATGCCTTGGTGTTGTTCTAGGAGGTTAATTTACATGTTGCCTCTTGACAGTGTGGGGGGCTCTCCTTCAGCTGCCCTATGCTCCAGTGTCATCATAAGCCATTAAAAACATAAGCTCTTGCCAGAGGTGGACAGTTGAAACTCCTGACCTAGTTTCCCAAAATCATGAGGTTGGCTTAGCAAATTAGATTTATTTTTTTTAAGTGATTGTGAAGCCCTTGCATTAATTTCTAGTTTGGGGAATTACTAGAGATACTGCAATTGCCATTTTGATTTTTTTTTCTTTGTTATCATAAGGGTGAGAGATATATTTTTTGTAATACAAAAGCAGGGAAATTGCTTGCCTCTAGCAGCTAAGAAAGGCACCAAATATTGTGAGGTTGTGGTTTAAAAACAGTGATACATGGATAGTGAAACCTTGCCTTTACTCCAGATTTGCTGGTGGTTTTCAGCAATTCTAGATCCTCAGGCTTTATGTGCCAGTATCAGGTGTGTTGGGAGGCTGGCAGTGAGTGGCCTGGGACCAGGCAGGGTTTGCTGTTCAACTGAAGGCTGCACCAGGGTGCTGGAGTGCCCTCCTACGGATGCCCACTTTTTACTCCTTTCCCTATCAGTGCTAAGCTTGTTTTCAGACTTGGTCAGGTTCTGTGCTCCTTTGCAGCTGCCCACTGAGATCCCTTCTTATTTGTCTGCCTGGGAGGCTCCAGCCCGTATCCCAAATAGAACTGGAGCCATTTTATAACCTGATGGAAGCTAAAACAGGGATGGTGCTCTGGCCAGATGTTTAGCAGCACCCACACCTTGGCCTGCAGGACCCCAGCTCTGTCACCCTCCCTTTGCTGTTCCCAGACTGGTCTTCTCCCTGGCAGTGTGGTGTGTTTGGCTGTGGGCAGCCCAGTGGGACTGGAGGGTATGTGAATGTTTGGACAGACTGTGGGGGAATGAACAGTTTATTATTTGTTGCCATTGGTTACTGATATCGGAGTACCAATTATAACTGCAGCTGTAAGGCTGCCCAGAGTACAGAACCAGCATCTCTTAAAGCAATCATTGGTTTATTTCCCCAGGAAATGTTCATAGTAATCTCTTGGGATTCAGCACTCCCAATGTGACTGTAGTACCCTTTTTCTGGTGAGGCTTACTCCTGGGAGTTGGGAAAACAGGGCTCTGATAAAAAAAATGGCAAAGCTGCAGTTGGAAGGAATGTGGTGTGCACAGATCTGTTGTGTTTTACTGATTTTTTTTTTTTTTTGCCATTAATACACTATTAAATTGTTTTGCTGAACAGCTTGGCCTTAGAGCCAGGGCTCTCCAAGGCTGCAGACAGACTGTGCCAGGGACTCAGCATGGCTTGGTTGGTTTGCCACCCCACTGGCATTGTTTGTGGAGGATACAGAGCTGCCTGCATGGCCTCCCTAAGACTCAATATGCATGATTCAAACTTTAAAAATACACAAGGGCAGCCCTCAGGCAGGGATGTCAGGCTTAACGGCCCCACCTAATTTCCCCTTAAACTACATACTGTGCTATAAGTAGTTCAAGCACCTGCTGAAACTAGAAATGTTTCTTTCCTTAAAACCATACACCAGCAGTAATTAATTACTACATCCCAAACTGGCACAGATTAGTTGAGCTTCACTGAAGCTAATGAAGCTTCATAGAATTATTTGTGCCCTGGCTCTGAGTCATTAATAGGTGTTCTTCTGGCTATTTTCGTGCTTTTGAATTATTACAAAATTATTTGAGTCTTTGAATTCTTACAAAAGCAATTATCAGACCAAATCTGTAAAAAAAAAAAAACCTCTGTTGCAGTAAATTATTAGGCTGAGTTTTTCCTGTGCTTTCTTTATGTGGACTTAACTGATCAGCAAATGTAGCTGTATGAGAGCCAGCACTCACAGCCCCAGAAATGGGACTGTAGGAAGGTGTGGGCTGTGCCCAATTTATTTCCATGTATAAAGACAGTATAGTAGAGATATGTATGTGTGTATGTATATATACATGCTACTATACATGGAATCATCATGTCATCATATAACCGTAGAATGGTTTGGGTTGGAAGGGACCTTAAAGATCATCTAGCTCCAG